>PVIA01007033.1:0-88735 GCA_004024845.1 Tonatia bakeri
TGTATGTAGTGTCTTCTTCTAGTTTTCTCTCCTGTAGTCCATAAACATATTCCTGGGCCATCCATCTGTTTCTTTAAAAATGTCTACAGCCTAACAGCCCCCTCTACCTGCAGCCCTCTTTACTTTCTAACCACGCTATTACAAAACGGCCTATAGTCGGTCACCACTTTTCACATTCCCTCAGGCTTCCCTCTACTTCCATCATGCCATTAAAACTGCACTCAGAGGGCTGTCATTTCTTAATCAAATGAGCACTTTCCACTTTGGTCTGGTTTAAGTATTTAACCCTGTCAGTCAATCCCTTCTTGAAATTCCCTTCTCTGGATTCTTTTACAGCACCCACTCTTCATCCATTTTTCACTTCCTTGTTTCCTCAGATTCTTTTGTCAACCTCTTTCCTTTAAATATTTGTATTCATTTTGGTTCTGTCATCCTTCCACCTCACTTTTCCTGTTATGTTTCTCTCTGTAAACATTCCCATCCACTTCCATGGCTTCAGTTGCAACTGAAAGTGAGACCTAGTTAGCCATGGCCCACCAGCCTCATTCCTGCCATTCGCCGCCTCCTACTCCATGTATCAGAAACCTAGAATTCTTTCTTTAGCACGTACCCTTATATACAGTGCCTACTTAACATCCCGACTTATTATCCCACCAACATCGCAAAGTTATGTGTACCAAACTGAATTCATCCTGCGCACACACATACTCCCCAACAAAAATCTGCTTTTCCTCTCCACTGTCTTGGTTAGTATATCAGTGTCTGTCTAGTCACCAAAACCAGACACCTAGGAGTCACTTTTCTTGACCACCCCATCTCACCCATGCCTACCCTCAAAAGTCACTAAGTCCTTCTGATTCCTTGTTCTAGATAGCTTTCAAATTCATCTCCTTCTTTCTGTCTGCACTGCTGCAGCTCTGATTCAAGTCTCACTAGGATTACTTTTTTATCGTGGTTTATCTTCAAAACATAAAATTTACCATTTTAACTATGTTAATGTACAGTTTTGTGGCTCTAAGTACATTCACATTTTTGTGCTTAATAGGATTATTTTAATAAGAAACTATCTGGACTTCCCACCTATGGGCTAACCTGCCTTCATCCCATTCCTATATTCTTGCCAGTGTGGTCTTTCTAAAATGAAAATAATGGTACTAGATAGATTAAAACCCTTTCATTGCTTCCCACTGTCTACATTAGTGGTCTCATCACAGTTTTCACAGGTCTAAGCTTAAGTGAGAAAAAAAAATGTGTCTAGTCTTTCTAAATGTTTTCAGCCTAATGGTGGAGTGAATTAATGAATGGCAACATTAATCTGATATGCTGAGAATCATATGCCTTTGGAAGAAGCAAGAGGAGATGTCTTGAAGGCAGTTGGATATATGGGTCAGATTCAGGAGAGAGTTTGGAGATGGAGGTCTGTATTTGGAAGTCATTAGCATTTTTTTAAAGATTATGTTTATTTATTTATTGAGAGAGGGGAAGAGAGAGACATCAATGTGTGGTTGCCTCTTGCACACCCTCTACTGGGGACCTGGGCTGCAACCCAGGTATGTGCCCTGACTGGGAATGAAACCACCAACCCTTTAGCTCACAGAGTGGCACTCAATCCACTGAGCACACCAGCCAGGGCTGAAAGTCATCAGCATTTAAGTGGAATCAAGGGAGCAAATAACATCTCTTGAGGAAATCATGAAAAGTGTAAAGAAAAGTTGATAAAGTAAATTGACATTAAAAAGATTAGCAGAGAAAGAACAGCCGTAATAGCACAAGAAAAAATACATTTAAAGTTTTCTTGTGCTGCCGTGGTTGAAAGAGGGCAGCTCCTTGACACTAATGGCAGACTATACAGGTAGCACTTGTCACGGTTTTTCTGTCTCCTCCACTAAGGATGATTGTTATCCATCTCTCTCGAATATCCCTGGCTGTTTCTCCATGAAAAAGATATTTTACAGCCAACTCTTTTGATGGGGCAGCCTCATTGGCTAAATAATAGGAACAGTATTTCTGGAGAAATTTGGCCAAGAAGAATGCTACTTTCACATTAACAAATATAAAACCTACTCTCAAAAATAGAATTTTTACTTCAGTACAGTCCCATTGATGAAGAGGAATTTCTTCTGTTTTTACTCCTTTCTGTTACTTTGCAACAAAATTATCAAGTCAATAAGAGTAATTCAAGCCCAAAAAGTGTAAAAATAAGGCTTAAAAGTCGCAGTACTTTTGGAAATAGTGTAGCACAGTGGAGAAGGCTGTTGCACTACCTAGTATTGCATCAGGACTCAGTAGCGGTGCGGCTCCGATCAAATCACCTTTGGTTTTGCCATGGAGTTATAATGAAAATCACATATGTGCATGTGTCACTTCTCATAGTTCCTGGCACATAGTATGTATCCATTGAGTATTACTGCCTTTTAAAATATATCACAGTATTTTTAAGAATGAAAATTAGAAAGTAAACCAATTAGGAAAATTGTAAATAACTTATGGTTTATCTACCTGATGGAAAACTATGTATTTCTATAGACACAGACAACAGTGTGGTGATAGCCAGAGGGAAAGGGGGTGAGGCGGGTGGAGGTGGGCACAGGATGAATAAATGCGGATGGAAAGAGATTTGCCTTTGGGTGATGGGCACACAGTGCAGTGTGCAGATGGTGTTTTGCTGATTTGTACCCTTAAAGCCTGTACAGTTTGGTAAACTGTCATCACCCTAATAAATTCAATAAATAAATAAAATCAAAAATAAAACTATAAGGTCTGTCCAGATAAGTCCAGCCATTATTAATATAACAAGAATGGTTTGAGCAACATCGATGTAACCTGGCAGCCAAGAAGAGTGCACTGGAATGCACATGTGTGAACAGTGACAACTTCCCTCTCTAGTCAGTGGGGGCATTAGACAGCTCTGAGTGAGCATGTGCACTGTGTGGCCACCGCATTCAAAAGGGCTGAGCAAGTAGAGCAACCAGTCTGCATCAGATTTTAAGCTTGAACATTCCTCCATGGAAACTATTCAGATGATTCAGAAGGCCACAGCTATGGGCAACTGGCGATCGGCAGCTTCATCACCCACTTATGTATCACTTCTCGTGCAGAATTTTTTGGTGAAACATCAGATCACCCAGATGACTCAACCCCTCTGCATCCCAGATTTGGCATCCTGCGACCTCTGGCTTTTCCCAAAACTAAAATCACCTTGGAAAGGGAAGAGATTACAGCCCTGGCTGGTGTGGCTCAGTGGACTGAGCACTGACTGCCCTACAAACCGAAGGATCACTGGTGGGATTCCCAGTCAGGGCACAGGCCTGGGTTGCGGGCCAGGTCCCAGTGGGGAGCCTGTAAGAGGCAACCACACACTGATGTTTCTCTCCCTCTCTTTCTCCCTCCCTTCCCCTCTGTTTAAAAATAAAATAAAATCTTTAAAAAAAAAAAGGGAAGAGATTACAGACCGTGGATGAGATTCAGGAAAATATGATGCAGCACCTGTTGGCAGTTCCAACAGAGGGTTTGGAAGAGTGTTTTGAACAGTGGGAAGGACTCGGGGAGAACTGAGTGAGGCCTCAAGGTGCATGCCTTGAAGGGGACTGAGGTGTCATTGTCCTGAGTGTCTTGTATCTTCTTCAGTAAGTGTCTCTATTGTTCATATAACATGGCTGGACACTTTCTGGACAGGTCTGGTGTGTATTTCACTGTACTACATACCTGTTATATAGGTACATAGAAAATATAAAAATAATGTCAATCAAAAAGAGGATTTCGATCTAAAGTATAACTGTAACTATATTTTTAAGATTATATAGAAATTATAGCAAAAATAGAAACTAACTCCTAATTATGTGCAGTGTCACCAACTCACCCTTCTATAATGTGTTACTAAAATAGCAGATGAAATATACCAACAAATATGCTCCCAATTTGACTTAAGTAAAAACTGGAGGAAAACTTTAATGAAACTATTCAGACAAATGACCCATTAACCCATAATCTGAAACCTTTAGTTCTCCAGTAACCCAGACTCTACTGGAAGTAGCTTTGAGCTGAGAACAAGGAAACCAGGCCCAGATTTGTCACTTTTACCACCGAACCTTGTAATTGGGTTGACTTTTCTACACTTCAGTTTCCTCGCACTTAAAATGGAGAAATTCTAATCGTAGCTCTAACCTTTTTTCTGTGTCATGAAGCCCTTGGGAAGCTATTGTGGAGTAAAATGAAGAGTCGTTGGGGCCTATTTCAGTAAGCGACATAATTTTTTAAAGGATATTATCGATTTGGACAGTAAAGAGTAGCCTACAGGCAAATCCTGCAAGGTGTTTCAACAGACACACACACACCTACCTTCCTGTTGGCACAGTCGGCGTTTGGCAGGTGTATTTCATTCCTTACAGGAAGGAATAGGTGCCTCATTGTGTTTCAGAAGTCAGTGAGCTTTTACAAAACTAAGTAATTGACATTTTTCTCATTTCTGAGATCAAATTTTCATAAATCATTCAACCTGGATAAACTGAGAATGTGGTTGATCTAGTAATTGTTGAAATACAGTAAAGACATTGCAAAACATGATATTTAAGTATTTCCTCCTAACCTCTTCCCTTAGCAAGATGTACTAGTTCTAAATGGAAAAAAAAGCCCTAATGTATAAAAAGGAAACAAAAGTAAGAGCCTACCTGTAAAGGAGAAGCCAGAAGAAGCACAGGGATTCCACTGACTCGGAATTTGTAGTGATAGTGATAGAGCTCACTTGCATAACACATTATCAGGAGGTTTTCTAATGGGGCGATGATTTTGTGGAGGACGCTTATATTTAACCAACTTAAAAGTAATTATTTCCTGGCTTTTTACAATACATGTGGAGAAATGCTCTTAATGTCTTCAGATTTCTACTGGCAGCTATTTGTCAACAGTTAATTCAAGTTCATTATCTTTTAACAATACATTTAAAATTTTTATACTGACTTTTTCCTCCCCCTCCCACCACAATCCCAGGTAGTGGAACTTTGTCCACATTAAAGGAATTCGGTAATCCTAGGAATCATAATAATCAGAGTGTATAAGATAGCACTAGTTTTATCACTAGTCCAGCTCACACAAACTGCTGTCTGAATAGAGTGAATTGTCCAATGAATCTTCTAGTTCAGCTACTTGCACCACTAGGCCGAAGGTCCTTTGGTGAATGTCTAATACTTATGTATAGCTGTCATTCGAGAAATTTGTAGTAACAAACATAGGATAGATTTGCCTTTCACTCATTACTACATTTCTCAAAGCAAAGATTTTCGATGCACCAAATTCTTTCACTTCGTATTCCTGTCTTCTAACAGGACTCCGTATATGCAGAATCATCCAGTAACCTGGAGTGAGTTTTCAGTGTTGGATGCAGCTGATGAGTCATCTGAATCAGTGTGTGTGACACTAAGAACGCCCTCATTCCTTTAGTGTCTAGCTCTGTCCTAAGTTTATTTGCAAAGGACCCTCATGCATAGATCTATATAAACGAGGCAGGCTGGGCAGACTAGACGGTGTCGCTCAGCAGTCTCTGAGGACGGAAGGTTGTGTATATGAGAACTGCTGGGCATGCTTTTCACTTACAATAAAGATTTCTCTGTGCATAACACCAAGCACACTTTTAGTTAACGTTTTATACTTTCAGTAAAGAAAATAAAAGAAAAAAAATGAATGGTCTGATTCCATCATCTTTTGTCAAGCAGAACTCTCACCGATCCACATGAATGTTATCTCCCTCCCATAAAGTAGCCTAAAAACTTCAGAATGGACTTTGGAACTTTTCACTCTATTTTCAGTATAACTGGTAAGCTTTTAATGAACTAAACATCATTTATCTTTGACTAAAAAGCCTATTTACACTACTCTGGAATACAAAGTTTGTAAATGTGCTTCAGAAAGTCTGGTTTTATTACCGTCAAATCATTTGCATATATTTAAATTATTTTCATGCCACTGAGGCATGAAGTTTTTCCCACCCAGCCACCTAATTCCTGGCTTTATTTTCATCAGGGGACTCTATGAAAAAGAAATATAATGCATAAGAATTGTGCAGTATACCCACTTGTCACTATTTTAGCTAAGTAACAGGCGTAAGATTGCTAGTACTTCTATACTGAAGTAAGCGCCTCTTAGGCAAAAATCAGTTTGAAGCTGCTCTGCGTCCAGCCTGCCGTCCTGTCAGTGCACAGGAAATGGCAGATTCACAGCCGAGATGCACGTCGGCAAATGTATTGAAATGAGTATCTTATATTTTTCATGTAGTATCTAATGCTGACATAATCTGAAAATCTGGGTTAAAGTTTATGTTGTTGCTGTTTTTTAACCTCAAATACTTGGCAGCCTGCACCAGTGTCGTGCTCATATCGATGCTTTGTTTCTCAACATGACTACTGGGACTGCTCGGTCACAGGCAAGTACTGTCCTTTTTCAGACAAAACATTCCTGACAATAATTGCACTTTCTATATTCATTTTTTCTCTTTCCACCCTCCCCTCCCCCCGCCCCTCCCCCCACCCCTAACTTAGGTTGGAAAGGCTGGTGGACGTCCTGAGGAAAAAGGTTGGAACAGGGACCGTGAGGACAGTGATCTGACTGAGAAAACGACAGTCTGGGAAGCAATCACATCTGGTGACCAGGCTGCTTCATTCAACACTGTGTAAACACTAAAGCCTTAACTTAGCAAACAGTTGTTAGAAGTGGGACACTCCAACCACATTCCAAGCTGAGATAAAATCAAATCACAAATGTTTAACCACTTTGTTGCTGACTTGAGTTATTTATCCAAATATATTAACTACAGACTTTTACTAAAGGCTAGCTATAAAGTTGTAGTTTATTTTGTAACTATTTTCTATCTCCCTATATTTAATACAACTCTTTTTACTGAAAGACTATTATAGAAACATTGTGAAGTTGGTCAGGATCGTATCTTCACGTATGGTCCTTTCTGAATCAAAATGCAGCAAAGTAAATATTGTCTAAACCTTAATCCACTGTGTTAGGTCAAAACTTCAAAAACATGCACTTTTTCAATATAGAGTTTATTTCTTACCTAATGAAAGAAGCTGAGACATAAAAATATATAGTCTTCCTTCAATGCATGCATGTAATCTTTGTTAGTATTAAAGAATATTAAGTATAGATACTAAGAATTAAATGTATAATTTCTTTTGATTAGAGTTTGGTACATTAAAATTAACCAAGGCATGATTTTTTTTCAATAAAAATATTACTGACTTTTCAATAAAAAGAAGATATTGTTAATGTGTATTCATAAATTCATGTCAACATTTTTTAATGTTTGGTCTGAGTAACTATCTGAACTTTATTTAAGCTGTAGAGGTTGCCAAGTCTCTCTGATAGACTGGGACACTTTTGGCTTGAAATTCTGTCTGTGCCAGCATGCAAAAGGCCATCAAACATGTTAAGTATTCTTTTTTATTATTTTCATTTAGATTACCATTTGAATTTTTGTTGGGGAGAAGGAGAATCCAATATGTAATATACAATGAAATTATAATGTAAAAACATGGTCTTGGAAAAAAACAAACCTACAACTTGGTTCAGGTTACCAACTTTTTTACTTGAGATAACTTAAAATAGTTACAACAAAGCAGTCACTTATGACCATATCAAATTATTAATAAAACTAAGATTTATATATATGGCTGTAGGGAAAAGTATCTTATTTCTTTTAGATTGAAGAGATGAAAGGCCACCAGAAAAATGAGTATGTCTAGAACTGAATGAAAAAGATAAGTAGAGATTGAATTCATGAAAAGTTTATAGGCAAGTGGAAATTTTTCTAAGTTCGTACAATTCTTTTTTCTTTAATTATAGGTAATTTTATGTATTTTTAATGTATTTTATCGATTATGCTATTAGAGTTGTCCCATTTTCCCCCTTTACTCCCCTCCACCCTGCACACCCCCTCCCACCCACATTCCCCGCTTTAGTTCATGTCCATGTGTCATACTTGTAAGTTCTTGGCATCTACTTTTCCCATACTATTCTTTCCCCCAACCCCGTCTATTTTCTACCTACCATCTATGCTGCTTATTCTCTGTACCTTTTCCAACTCTCTCCTCCTCCCATTCCCCTGTTGCTAACCCTCCATGTGATCTCCATTTCTGTGGTTCTGTTCCTGTTCTAGTTGTTTGCTTAGTTAGTTTTTGTTTTTGTTTTTGTTTTGGGTGTGGTCGTTAATAATTGTGAGTTTTCTGTCATTTTACTGTACATATTTTTATCTTCTTTTTCTTAGATACATCCCTTTAACATTTCATCAAATAAGGGCTTGGTGATGATGAACTCCTTTAACTTGACCTTATCTGAGAAGCACTTCATCTGCCCTTCCATTCTAAATGAAATCTTTGCTGGATAGAGCAATCTTGGATGTAGGTCCTTGCCTTTCATGACTTGCAATACTTCTTTCCAGCCCCTTCTTGCCTTCAAGGTCTCTTTTGAGAAATCAGCTGAAAGTCTGATGGGAAATTCCTTGTAGGTAACTGTCTCCTTATCTCTTGCTGCTTCTAGGATTTTCTCCTTCATTTTAATCTTGGGTTATGTAATTATGATGTGCCTTGGTGTATTCCTTCTAGGGTCCAACTTCTTTGGGACTCTCTGAGCTTCCTGCACTTCCTAGAAGTCTACTTCCTTAGCCAGAATGGGGAAGTTCTCCTTTATTATTTTTTCAAGTAACCTTTTCACTTGTTGCTTTTTCTCTTCTCCTTCTGGCACCCCTATAATTTGGATGTTGGAACGTTTAAAGATGTCCTGGAGGTTCCTAAGCCTCTCCTCATTTTTTTGAATTCTTGTTTCTTCATTCTGTTCTGGTTGAATGTTTCTTTCTTCCTTCTGATCCAAACTGTTGATTTGAGTCCCAGTTTCCTTCCCATCACTGTTGGCTCCCTGTATATTTTCCTTTATTTCCCTTAGCATAGCCTTCATTTTTTCATCTAATTTGTGACCAAATTCAACCAATTCTGTGAGCATCCTGATCACTGGTGCTTTGAACTGTACATCTGATAGGTTGGCTATCTCTTCATGGCTTAGTTGTATTTTTTCTGGGGCTTTGATCTATTCCTTCGTTTGGGCCATTTTTTTTTTTTTTTTTTTTTTTTTTTTTTTTTTTTTTTTTTTTTTTTTTTTTTTTTTTTTTTTTTTGTCTTTACATGCCTGTTTCATAGTGAGGGGTGGAATGGAGCCTTAGGTGTTCATCAGGGCGGGTCAACCCACGTCACTGGGTTGTGATGCTGTATGTGGGGCAGGAATCCAAGAGGGAACAATGGTGCTTGCTCCACTCTCTGCCGTATTTCAGTCACTTTTCCACTTCCCACAAGCAAATTGGGCCTTTCTGGTGCTGATTCCCATGTGGGTGGGTTTGTGTATGTCCTGGGACCCTGTGGGTCTCTCTAACCAACTCTCCTGTGAGGCTGGGAGTTTCTCCTGGCACCTCAACCCCCACAGGTGTTTTCAGTTGGTGTTTTGAGGCTTTATTTCCCTGTGCTGGGACCCTGGGCTACACGATCTGTCTCGCTCCCCAGTTTCGCTTGGTTTATCTGCATGCAGATGTGGGACTGCCCAGCTGCTAGCTGCCTTGCGTGGCGCACTCAGTTCTACAATCCGCTGCCTCACTGGGTCCGCCAGCTGCCACTTTGTGTACCCGGTGGAGTCTGCCAACCACCCTTCCATGAGCTCTCTCCATCTTGGCTCCCGGACTCCGCCCCTCCTACTGGTCTGGATGAATATGTCTTCTTTAATTCCTTGGTTGTTGGACTTCCATACAGTTCAATTTTCTGTTAGTACTGGTTGTTTTTAGTTTTTCAATCATTGTCCTTATTTTGGTTGTGCGAGGAGGCACAGTGTGTCTACCTATGCCTCCATCTTGGCCGGAAGTCTCCTAAGTCCATATAATTCTTTAATTCATCTTTAAGATTGAATTAAATTATCTTGCATTGCCTACTTTCAAGATGCACCATTCCTTCATACACCATTGGAGATATCCATTTGAATTTTTTTTACTCTGTGGGAGAATGTAAGGTGCTTTATCACAGAGTGACAGAAGAACCATAATGCTAATATCAGTTTCTCCCTTATTTAAATCCATTAAATTAACTGAGAGTTAGAGTCATCCCATTGAATTTAAATTTAGAATTTACTCATGTTGCCTGCTTCTAATTATTTTTAAACTATGAGACTTAGAAAATAAAGAACAACAGGGGTTAAAATAAGATACTGTATATACTCTATAGTCCTAAAGAGAATTATAGCTTCTCATAGGCCAGTAACTATGTGAATAGAGAAATGTTAAATAATTTGCTCATACATGGAGTTGTCTTTGAGCCCTAACTGAAACATGTAACAGTTCCACATGTGAAGGAACAGCACCTTTCACATCGCAAAGGTAAGTAAAGAGAAACAGTTGTCGGAAAATTGTCCATTCCTGAGTCTTCTTCAAATCAATCCCAAGGAAATTTGAATTTGCAGTTTAATCCTGAAGAACAGACAAATCTTTCTTGAGTTATTTTGCTTGGGGGTATATAAAGCACAAACTGTAACATAAAGATATTTTACAATTTCCAAACATTTTGTTCTATAAATGATCAGATGAGGGCAACCAGTTGCTATAATCAACATCAGAACTTTTTTAGGATTTGATACTATAAATTTACAAAGCAATTCTAACATATACTATTGTCAATGTAGATAATCACCCCAAAATATCATACATGCACTTGAAAATGAATTGTCTACAAAATTACAAATGCTGAGTATTATAGCCAATGTTATCGTTAATTGATTTCTTACACTTAAAAATGTCCACCAAAATTTCAAATTGTCTTTTTTGTATGAAGGAGTAACCTTGTTCACTGAGGATCAGTTCTCTGCACATTCAGTAATAAAGCAACTTCAGAAGGATTTGAAGATGCCCAGAGAGGTTTCTTTGAGTTTGCTGTAAACATTAAGTCTAATTCCTCCAGAAAAGATAATACAAATGTGTAGCACTTGATTTGCAAAGTTTTTTCACATCTAATTTTTATTCTATCAACAACCATGTAAAATAATAATAGTAATAAATTATATGTATCAACCACATAATGATAATTTTAGTAGTAGTAGTATTACCTATGTTTTACAGATGAGGAAAGAGACCCAGAGAGGCTAGGAATGAGCCAAAGACTGGCTAGAACTTACAGTTGAGATCTTATGACTAAACCACCATGCAAACCATAGGTCTCCAAACACTTGTATTACAAAAATATTTTTTCTTTTTTTTATTCACTGAATTTAGAAGGAAAGAGGAAGGGGCGGAGAGAAAGAGAAACATTGATTGGTTGCCCCACTTACTTGTGCCTTCACTGTGCCTTCACTGTTATGTGCCCTGACTGGAGATCAAAGCTGCAAGCTTGGCATACTGGGAGGATGTTCTAACCAACTCAGCTACCTGGCCAGAGCCTAAAAAGAAAAATAAATTAATAAAGATTTTAATCTTATTAATTTTATAATTTTATAAATGATCTTATAATTTCTTATAATCTTATAATTTATAAATCTTATAATTTCTTTTGTTATTGGGCCATTTCTTTTGTGTCCATATGTATGAATTCTCTAAAATCAAGATTGTATGTATTTCTTTCAATGAAATACAATAATGTAGATGCACGTATAAATAAATAGCATTGCATTATTGCTGCCTCTCTACAGGGTTCTAGAAGCAGCATGCTTTGTCTTAATCTGCACTCATTAAGGATCTTGTGACAACTCATTAATAAAAAACTAACTTTGAGATGCTTTTCACTATTTTAATTTGGTCTTATGCTAAAACCTAAAAATGTGGCTTTATCAAATGGAAATCTAAACCTCAAGGCTTACTCTACCTCCCAGAATACATGTTAGAGACAAATCCAGTCATAGGCAAGTTATAAGCAAGGATATTGGTTATGAGCAAGGTATAAGCAGTTATAGTGAAGTCAATAGCTGATTATTTTTACATGAGAAAAATTAATTCTACTTCTATAAATGAGCCACATGTTAAAATTATTTAAAGTACTTGACCTAATAAAATATTTTCCCTTTTGCAGTGGGGAACTAGATCATTTCTATATTTCCTTATTCAAATAATCTGAAGAATCGTATTAGATAGATCATATAGTGACAGATTTTGGTTGGTATCTTTTTTCACAAAAAAGGTTAGAATATTAAATTTTTTAAAGTTTTTGTATATTGGATATAGTTGAATAGAAAAGCATTTTTCTGTGTAGTATTTTTAAAGATAATTATAAAGTTTCTATTTTCAAATGCTCATGATTAATGAATCGTATCATAATGATAAAACAACCATGGCATACACATTTTGTCTTCTCACATGGGGTTTGTGTGGAACCCAAATTTTTCACAAGACAGGATTGTATTGATTATTTACAATTAATCTATCTTCATGTCTATATACATGTATAATATATACCAATATACATAGATACAGTCCATACCCATGTATCTATACACAGGTCTATACACTTGTACACAGAAAAATACATTTGCCTTTTTTAAAATTGATTTATAAGTCATCTGTAGGCTTCAGTGACTTTAGTGTTTTGGTCATGTTTTATTAGAAATACACGTGGTTTCTGAGGTTTTTAAACAAATATATGGAATGGATGAAAGATGTATATTGCTTGTGCTTAGCTAAATATGTCATCTCTAGAAAAGATGTGGTTTATTTTGGCACTGTTTTAAAAACTCTACATATTTTAAACATTTGTGAAGTTGGAGCTTGCACATTTGAACTGGTAGCATACGTTCCAGAAAGCATCTCAAGTTACCAAACTTGTAATCCTTTTACTAGAATAACCTTCTGAAAGGTTTTCTTTTGTATTATGTACTTAAGCTAAATTTATAAAGGTTGAAATTATAATTTTTAATGTAGAACTCCAAGATAGAATTTGAAAATGATCAATATTTTTTGAGAGTTAGTAAAATATTATATACTATTGATATTTATTTACAGAAATCTAATATATGTATTTTTGTGTTGTTTTCTAAATATAGTTTTAGAGTATGCTAGTACTTTGGAAACCGGCAGTCTCAGACTAGGTAATTATTATCAAAAGTGCATTTTATGAACAAACTCAAATATCTAAAATATATATTTACTTTTTATTCACATAAAACCCCTATTGCAAATTCTATGCATTTCAGTGCAATTCTTATACATTGATCTTAATTCAAATTTGTAAGTGCACAGTCCTAGAGACACTGTACTGGATATGCACTATAAAGTATATCACAGTAAGGAAACAGATTAAGTTGACTGTGAAACACTGTCGTGACTTCCTTAACCAGTTTAATAAAAATGAAAGTCATATGAACAAATTTTTAGGTACCTTAGAAACCTTTCTAAAGTAGATATAAAATAAATACCAAGAAAATACTAAAGAGAAACATTGTTCAAAAACTAAAAGATCAGGAAAAAGACAGGGATGTCCACTTTGACCTCTCTTATTCAACGTAGTACTGGAAGCCCTAGTCACAGCAATCAGACAAGAAGAAGAAATAAAAGGCATCCAAATTGGAAAGGAAGACATATAACTGTCTTTATTTGCAGATGACATATACTGTACAAACAGAATCTCAAAGATGCCCCCAAGAAAATACTAGAACTGATAAATGAATCCAGCAAAGTGGCAGGATACAAAATTAATATCCGGAAATGAGTTGCATTTTCATATGCCAAATATAAACTATCAGAAAGGGAAATTAAGAAAGCAACCCATTCAAGATTGCTTCAAGAAAAATAAAATACGTAGGAAAAAATCTAACCAAGGATGTAAAAGACCTGTACTCAGAAAATTATAAGACACTGAATAAAGAAATAGAAGATACAAATAAATGGAAGCACATACCATGTGCATGCACAGGAAGAATTAACATCATTAAAATGTCCATGCTACTGAAAGCAACCTACAGATTCAATGCAATTCCTATCAAGATTCCAATGATGCACTTCACAGAACTAGAACAAATATTTCAAAAATTTATGTGGAAGCACAAATGGCCCTGAATAGCAATAGCATTCCTTAGAGAGAAGGACAATGTTGGAGGAAGTATGCTACCTGATATCCAACTATACTATAAGGCCATAGTAATCAAAACAGGGTGGTATTGGCATAAAAACATACAAAGATTAATGAAACAGAATAGAGAGCCCAGAAATAAATCAATACCTTTATAGTCAATTACTATCTGACAGAGGAAGCAAGCATATATAATGGGCTAAAGATAATTTATTTAATAGATGATGTTGGGAAAATTTGACAGATACATGCAGAAAAATGAAACTAGACCACCTTTTTACACCACATCAAAAGAATAAACTCAACATGGATCAAAGACTTAAATATTGGACCCCAAACCATAAAAATTCTAAAAGAAAACATAGGCAGTAAAATCTCAGACATTGCTTTTAGCAATATTTTATCAGATACATCTCCTCAAGCAAGTGAAACAAAAGAAAAAATAAACAATTGGGAGTACATCAAACTAAAAAGTTTTTGGACAGCAATGAAAACCATTAACAAAATAAAAAGCAACTCATGGAATGGGAGAACATATTCATTGATATATCTGGCAAGGGTTAATATCCAAAATGTATAAAGAACTTACAAAACTCAACACCAAAGAATCAATTCAGTTAAAAAATGGGCAAAGGTCCTGAATAGACACTTCTCCAAAGAGGACATACGGGTGGCCAATAGATGTATGAAATGATGTTCAGCATCACTAATCATCAGAAATGCAAATTAAAACCACAATGAGATACCACCTCACATCTGTCAGAATGGCCATCATCAATAAGTCAGCCAGCAACAAGTGCTGGTGAGGATGTGAAGGGAAACCCATGTGCACTGTGGTGGGAATGCAGATTGATACAACCATGGTGGAAAGCAGTATGGAGAGATACCTCAAAAAATTAAAAATGAATCTTCCTTTTGACCCAGTGATCCCATTCTGGGAATATATACAAAGACACCCAAAACAGTAATTCTAAAGAACATAAGTACCCCTATGTTCATTGCAGCATTACTTACATTTGCCAAGGTGTGGAGGCAACCCAATCATCCATCAGGAGATGGGTGGATAAAACTACTATGGGACATTTACTCAGTGGCATACTACTTGGCCACATAAAAGAAAAAAATTTACCCTTTGTGACAGTATGGGTGGACCTAGAGAATATTATGCTAAGTGAAATAAGCCAGTCGGAGAAAGGCAAATACCAAAAGATTTCACTCGTATGTGGAATCTAATGAACAAACTGAACTAACAAGCAAAACAGAGACTCATAGAGAGCAGTATGACAGCTATGGGCAGGCTGGGTTGGGGTGGAAGGATGGAGGAAAAAGGAAAAGAAAGACTCATGGACAAGGACAACAGTGTGGTGATTCTTGGGAGGATGGAGTATAGGGGGATAAATGGTAATGGAAAAAAATACCATAAAAAAGAAACATTGCTTTTAGTAAATATGGTTAGAAAAAACCTAAGACGGGAGATCAAATTCTAATTTAAAAATAATAGACTGATTTAAGTCTCCCACAAAGCCCCTCTACTAACTGTAGAATGTGTAAGCGGAACCAACAGCTGAAATCTAGTAACACTGCTTCTGGCACTGGCCAGCTGGCCCACTTGGTTGGAGAGTCATCCCATACATCCGAAGTCATGGGTTCAGTCCCTGGACAGGGCACATACCTAGGTTTTGCCTTCAGTCCCCAGTAGAGAAACATAAGGGAGGCAATGATTGATGTTTCTCTCATCAACGTTCCTCTCTCTTTCTTGCTCTCTAAAATCAATGAAACATATCCTCAGTTGAGGATTTAAAAAAATTTCTTAATAAAATAAAAATACTGCTTCTGTTGTGTTTGATTATTTGATCACGATAAGATAAATAGACTATGTAACACTCTATGTCACCTGCAGTAAACTTAGAATTTAAAGCCTAGCGTACCTGGCTAAAAGAAGACTAGGGCAGGAGTCAGCAGTGACAGTCTTCGGGGCAAAGGTTGTATAAACTATTAATATCTAAATTGTCATTACTGTGTATATAAAAAGGTTTCACCACGTTTGGCCTTTGTGACCTAATTGTCATACATTTTATTTCTACATATGTGCACAATAATAACATTGTTATGAGAATTTTGCTTTAGTCAATTATTTTAAGACTTAAAAATACGCACATTATTTTATAACTATTGCATATTTACCATTTCCAGTGCACTTCTTTTTGTAGATTCAAATTTCCACCTGAATTATCATTTAGCTTATTCCTCAAGTGTTTATCTTTTATGCTAATACAGAGGTAGGTGATGAATTCTTTCATCTTTTGTATGTCTGAAAATTCCCTTTATTTTGTGAAAGGCAATTTTTTTGCAGGATATAGAGATTCAGTATTTTCAAGATGTTGCTTGATTGTTTCTAGCTCGTTTTATTTCTGCTGTCATTCTTATTTTTGTTCTCTGTATAGAATATGGCCGCTGGCTGCTTTAAAGACTTTTCCATTTGTCCTATAACTTTTAAAATGTCATCCTCTTGATATCTAGGTCTTCAGTCTTAATGTTCTCCTGAAGTAAAATCTGTTGCCTCTGATTGTTTTTTTAGATTTTTTTCTGTTTCTGTGGGTTTGGGTACTGTTACGTGCACAGATGTGGTCTTGTTTCTCACTTGAGTTCATAGGCCTTGTTATATTTCCGACTTGATATCCTTTGTCAACTTTAGGAAATCCTTGATCAGTGTCCTTTTCCCCTCCTTCTGAGACTCCAATTATGTATATTTTTTCACCCTGTTCCTGTATATCTTTTCCACTTTCTTCTGTGTTGTCCTTTTTTACTCTATGTACATTAGTTTTGAATTTTCAAAATAACTTTCATTTCACCAGTCCTGTCTTTTGCTGTTAAAGCCATCTATTCAACTCTTAATTTCAGATTTGGTATTTTTAAAGATTTTATTTATTTTAGAGAGAGGGGAAGGGAGGGAGAAAAAGAAGGAGAGAAACATCAATGTGAGGGAGAAACATCTGTTGGTTGCCTCTCGTATGCTCCCTGGCCAGGGACCGACCCAGGCACGTGTTTTGAGTGGAAATAGAACCAGTGTCCTTTTGCTTTGTGGGCAATGCTCAGCCAACTAAGCCACCCCAGTCAGGGCTCAGATTTGATATTTTTAAATTCTACAGTTTCCTCTTGATATTTTTGGTGCATTCTAATTCTGTGGTGAAATTCTCATCTTTCTAAATATACCGCCTCCCCCTTTGACTCTGTTTTCTTGAACATACTAGTTATTTAAAAGCCTGTGTCTACTAACTCCAATATCTGAATCACCTGTGGGTCTTTTTCCACTGTCTGTTTTGCTTCTTGGTTTCTAGATGCATGGACCTGTCTCTTGGCATGCTTCTTATTCATTGATTAAATGTAACACATCGTGAGCCTTCAGATGATTTTGTCTTCCTCCAGAGAGTGCTTAACCTTTCCTCTGTTGGGAAGATTGAGTGGAAGCAAATCATCTTAATCCAGTCAGTTTTTATGCGGAGTTGATGCTGGCTTGCATTTTGAATAAGGCTCGGTTTTCTCTGGTTGACCCCTCTTCCCATTGCATAGCTCAGTGGGACTTTCAAAGGTGAAAATGATATCTTCACTGGGCCCTTTTAGATAGTCTCATCTCAGGTTTTTTAACCTCCCACTTACAGAATTTGACAAGTGTTTTGAAAGGGAAAGTAGACATGTGTTTCAGACCCTTTGGTTCCCTAGGTCTGTCACTCCAGCCCTGTGAGATTGCCAAAACGCTGCCATTTCTCTGTCTCCAGCAACAGTCTTCTGCCAGGACAGAGCCCAGATCATCCTTCTGTCACCTCCACCCAGAACCAGCAGATGCCTCCAGGGACAAGCAGCTGCGTATCATCAATTTACCTCTCTGTTCTCTGGAGTCTCAGTCCCTCCAGTTGCCTTTGTTTTAGCCCCTCTATAATACTTTTAAACAAATACATTTTGTATTTTGTCCAGCTTTGCTAGTTGTTCTTGGCAGGAGCATTGGTCTGCCACAAACTACTCTGTTGTGTCTGGAACCAGAATGCCAGTGAGTTTTACATTTCTGTTACACTTTTCATTTCTGGAGGTTGTATTCTGTTCATTCCCAAATCTATTTGGTAATTTTTATGGTTTCTTGTTCCCATCTCATTTTTAATTGCTTTTTAAATTTTTTATGCCTTTTAAACATGCTTATTCTGTACTTCATTTCTGATTGTTTTAATCTCTCAAGTACTTACTGCTCCAATTATGCTATCTATTATTTCTGCTAGCTACAAGTATGTTGCTTGATTTCCTTGGATGTTTGGTGATTCATGAGTGTGAGCTTATATTTCTTACAATTATCCTTAGTGGGACTTTTCCAGGCCTGGGTATAAAGTAGGTTCCTCCACAGAGGCTTTGCATTTGCTTCTGCCAGTCACCTGGGAACACGCACAGGCTCTAGAGGGCTTTAAAATCTTACTGTGAATTCCATTGAGCCACTTAAATAATGATAATAGGTTGAAAACTCACATGAAAGCTAGCTTATGTTTATAAAATTCATAGTGAATCCATGTTCATGGAAGTAAAAAAATTAATATTGTTAAAATGTCTATACTACAAAATATCACCTACAGATTTGATGCAATCCCTATCAAGATTGCAATGGCATTTCTTTTTCTTTTTTTTACAGAAGCAGGAAAATGCAATGCTACCATTTATGTGGAACCACCACGACAGACCCCCGAATAGCCAAAGCCATCTTAGAAAAGAACAAAGCTGGAGGCATCACACTGCCTGATTTTAAACTATTTCATAAATCTTAATAATAACAAAAGCAGTATGGTACTGATGTGAAAACAGACACATAGATCAATACAATAGAATCAAAAAATCAGAAATAAATCCAATCACATGTCAACTAATATTTGACAAGAATACTCAATGGAGAAAAGGCAGTCTCTTCAATATATGGGGTTGGGAAAATTAGATATTAACATGTAAAAAAATGAAACTAGACCCCATCTTACATCACTCAAAAATTAACTCAAGAATAGATTAAAGACTAAAACATAAAACGTGAAATTATGAAACTCCTAGAAGTAAACACAAGGAAAGAGTTCCTTGGCATGGGTGTTGGCACTGACGGTTTACACATGACAGCAGAAGAACAAGCGACAAAATAAAAAACAAACAAGTGGGCAACATCAGAACGATACAGCCAAAGACAACCTACAGAATGGGACAAACTATTTGCAAACCATATATATCCGATAAGGGGTTAATATCCAAAATATATAAAGAACTCATGCAATTCCATAGCAAAAATAACACTTTAATTTTAAAATAGGCAAAATACCTGAATAGATTTTTTTTTCCAAAGAAGAGATATGAAAGAGCAACAAGCACATGAAAAGACTCTCAACATCGCTGGTCATTAGGAAAATGCAAATAAAAACCACAATGTGATATCACCTCACACCTGCTGAGATGGACATCATCAAAAAGACAAGAGATCAAACAAATGCCTGCGAGGATGTGGAGAAAAGGAAATACTTGTGCACTGTTCGTGGGATTGTAAAGTGCTACAGTTACTATTGAAGACAGTATAGAGGATTCTCAAAAATTAAAAATAGACCTGACTTATTAGCCAGTAAGTCCAGTTCTGGGTGTATATCCAAATGAAACAAAAACACTGTCTGTGCCCCCGTGCTTGTGCAGCCTTAGTTACAACAGCCAAGGCATGGAAACACCCGGAGTGGCCATCATCAGATGAATGCATAAAGAAGTTGTGATTAATATAATCCAGCCGTAAAAAATAATAAGGAAATCTTGCCACTTGCAACAACGTGGATGGACCTTGAGGGCACTATGCTGAGTTGGGTTGAAATCAGACAGAGAAAGACAAATACTGTATGATCTCATATGTGGAATCTTTAAAAAATCATAGGGGGATTTTTTTAATCTTTCGTCTGTAGCCTGAGGTTCAAGATTTCTCTCCTTGGGTGGACCCTGGACTCTATCCCTACCCCCTGCGCCGCTGGAAGTTTGTGAATATCAAAGCTCAACCTCACCCTATCAAAAGGCAAAAGCTTTCAAGGTAAAACCTGCCTGCTGTACTTCACTTACCATAGAGGGCTCCCAGTGTTACTTAGCTTTTGGCCTCTCCATGCCAACTTGCCAACATATTGATGCATTTGAAACGTCTGTCGTTTTCTACCCAGCAGTTTTAGTGCTTACCGAGACCGGTTCCAGGTTCATCACAGCAGGAAACAGCAGTCTGGGCTGACAGTTATTAAATTCATACACACACACATAATTGTACTGCTAATAAAATTCTGAATTTAGTTCCAAACTTAGTATCTCTTATATACCTGATGAAAATGAGTAGATAATAAATTTGCCTTCTAAAATCCATAATTACAGTTCTTTGTCCCCACCAGTAACTACGAGCAGTCTTTCATTAGAGAAAAAAATTATGATTGAATAATCCAAATTAGCCTGGGCAAGAAAACGAACAGCTGCCTAAAATGACATGTTTGAGTTATGAGCCATGTGCCACTTTGGTTTATCTGCAGCCAAAATGTTCAGGATCCTTATTCAATTCACATGTTGCTGGGGGGGGCTGGGTGCCCTGAATCAGAGCTGCCTGGTGATGAGTAAGAGATTTCTGTGACACACAAGTTCAGACCTTGCAAGTCTGTTTTTGTTGTTTGAGCTTTCTTCTCTGTTGTAGCTAGGGATCCGTCGTGGAATTTAAACACTTGTGTGGTAACTCCATTCCTTCAGCCATTGTGTTTGTTAAGCTCTAGCTAACGAACTGTTAACACTGGCTCCATGTAAGGCAAGACCTAGAAAATGACAGCAATCAGCATTTCTGGTTTTATAGCTAAAACTGTATGTTTTATATGTCTTCAGGCAAGTAAGATGCTCTTGCCTGTCTAGTCCAGCTGCTCCCCCAAAAGTAGGCTTCACACTGTGTACAAAGAAAAAGGAATAAATCAAAGTGACCTAAGAAAGCTCAAATGAAGAAGTGACTCTCAAAAGGCATTGTACCTATTGTAACAGGAGCTTCAAAATGCACGCCTGCTTTAAGACTTCGGAACTTTGCCTAAAATAGAGGAACGAAAATTGCATAATCTTTGGAAAGGTGAGAGCTGCCAAATGCACCTATAAAAGTGCACTTTGTGTCATGTGGCCCTTTCCTTCCAAGCCAACAGCTTCGGTGGCTCAGGGAGAGCCTCCAGCTACTGTCACGAAGAACGTTTCTCAGACCCGTATGGACTCTGTGCACATTGGCTTGCTAAAGGCAAGTTTCAACTTTAAGTCTCTGAGCTTCATTTTGCTTCTAAACATTGTTTTGCAACAAAAACCAGGTGACTAAAAGAGAGGAGCATGAATTTCTTCTCCAAGTCGTAAACCAGTTCTGAAGATAATTCTGGAGGAGAAAATTCAAATATGGTTTTAACAATGATATACTAATTTGACATAAAATGTCTCAGTGGTTATTGCTTTGAAGAATTACTCTTAATGTGTAAACCGATCACCAATGTCTTATATCACAGTCTTATCACTTTGCAAAACTGGATTTGCTTTTTGCAACTTATTTTCTTGAACTGTGGTGATATTATAAAGAGTAGTTTTATACTATTATTTAGGTGACACTGAGGGATGTGGCTATGTAATTTTCTTTGTCAAATATAAGTGAGGAAAAAGCTTTGAGATCAGAAGTTTTCTTTTAAGTCCTCACTCATACCAAAGTAATCATATTATTTCTGCTTTTATAAAAATTGCAACAACTTTTTCAAGAAATATAGCTATATTGTGGACTAAAAGTTTAAATATTGCAGATATTGTCTTTAAGTTGCAGTAAGACAAACAGTGGCTTCATCAGCTCTGGAATCAAAGCATGAAGTATGTGCACTTCTATTTTTTAGACTTTCAGGATGATTTTCTGGGCCCATATTGGACTTTTATTTTTGAAGAACCAGTTGCCCAAATCATGCATTGAAGTTCTGACCCATTATTTTGTTTTCGGATGGATGGCAAGAATATTAATACAAGTGACTTTCACTCTTACTAATGCCTTAGACCCTCTATGTTCCAAGCATACCCTGGATTTCAGTTCCTTCCCTGTACTTTCTTTATTTAATTCATTTGCTACATGTAATCCTCTACTCTGTCAAATCCACCTTCACGGGTTTAAATCCAATTCATTCTTCAAGAATACTTACATGCCCCACCCTGCATGAAGCTTTCCCTAATTCCCACCCCGACCCCATCACCAAGCACAGTTAATCTGTCTTCTCTGCACCTCTCAGCCCTTGCTTTATCTCTGTCAGAGCAGTGGTTGAGTTTCCTCCTTTCAGTATTCGCGGATCTCACACTAGAATGCAGCCTCTGGAGGCCAGAGATTCAGGCCTGCTCACATTTCTTCTCACTGACACACATTTAATGAATACTCATTCTGGTTGAAAACAGACACTAAATTTTCTAAATATGTTTTTGTTTTATAAACATTTGTGTGATCTGTCTTTCTAAAAATATATATTAAAACATTAAGATTTGGGTATCCTTTCCTAAAATAGTGGTATCAAAATACACAATTATGTCATCTAGTACCTGACACATTATCAGGTAAAACATTGTACTTCCCTGAAGACTTTCACTTTTAATCATAACCAATTTAAAGTAAAATGTTTGAGGGTTTGAGGTTGTTTTTTGTTTGTTTTGATTTGGTTAGGTCTGGTGTTTTTAATCAGAATTTCTTGTGTAACTGTTAAATTTTGGTCCTGTAGAGTCCAAAGTTTGAAATTTCACTCCATGAAAAGTGAAGACATGGTTTCATTGTCTTGGAAAGTGTATACAAAATCTCCATACCATGAAATCGGCCATGTAAATCTTTACTGAACAATGGTAATAAACAAATGACTTTCTGGAACTGTGTCAAAATTCAGGCAAAGAGAGGGATCAGGCGAGCAATGTGTAAACCAAAGGGGCATGTCCCATGCCCTCCGATATTGCTTCAATCCACTTTAAATCACAATTCAGTAACCCCTCATTTCCTAAAATTAACTAAAGTTTCCTGAGTCCTGGTTATTTTAACAAACTTTGTTTAGATTTTACTTTCTGGTGACATTGTTTCAACACCAGAACCATATTTTAAGATCTTTGAGAGCAAAAATAATTTGTGCATGAACATTACCCACCAAGCCACAAAATTAATATTTAGTTACTATAATTGTATCTCATCTGTACTTCAGTCTCCACCAATTTTCATCCTGTTATTTGTTAAATGAAAGTCCTAAAGCTTAAAAAATGCATACCATTCTGCAATAAATGCGTTAGTTATACCAAAGGTTTTTTCAAACACTTAAGCATAGAATTTCACTGCATTTTACTTGTATGACCATGACATCAACGTACACACACATCCTTTAAATTCCTTAAAGAAGAGTTTCTTCTCATTAATCTGTCCTGGCTGTATCTAATTAAATGATGTTTTTCAAGATAGTATGTCTTTCTGAAATTGTTTCTAGCATATACCTCTTCACTAGCTCGGTTGCAATTGAGTGCCCAATTTTATAACCAAAGCTGAGTGATTCACTTTCAATAATGGTATTTGTCATTTTCTAGGAAATACAGTTTCTTTACTCAAAACAACAGTAGACCAAAACTACCAACATTGTTTAAATTCAGATCATCTTAATGAATAGTGCTCAAGTGCTAGTACATGGCGAAATGAATCACCTTTGTCTTCAAGCAGCAAAAAGGCTAAGACACTACCTATGTTATGACTTAATTTTCTTGAAATTTATCAGACAAGAAGTGAAAATGTTATAGAGTCTTAGCTTTTGTCTTGAACAACTGAAGTTCTCTTAGCTAGTAATTTTTAACTTAGATCTTCAATCCTGGATCTCTCATCCTCTTGGAACCAGTTAATTAAAACACATAGTCGCCTTATGGAACTTTCCCATTTGAGTAAAATGAGAACAAAGGAATTAAATGACTTTCATAATGTGACATAAGCAGGCATTTCACAGCCACAGTACAAATGTGTATCCACTCCTGAGCTCCTGCTTCCCCATTTCTTTAACAGCTGAAATTTGTGCCATCATGGTTAATGTTTTGACAGATTTTATCATAGACCTTGCTGTTGTAAATTTGCCTTGAGCCAAAATTTAACATGTTGCAAGCTCAGAAACAGTTTTTACTGTTAGTGACCAGAAAAGGAAATAAATCAATTATGCTGTTTTGAATGATAGGAGTACAGAGTTTAACTCTTTAAAAGTTACACGTTACTTGAAATTTGGAAGAAATTCTCATTCTGTGTGTTTAAGGCCTCTTGATTGTCAGTGACATGCACGGTAACACACTTGTGACCATTACAAGGGAGAAAATACCAAAGGAATGTTATGTGGCTTAACTATGTTCCACTAAATTTTATAACCAAAGTATTACCCTTATTTTTTTTTAATGAAAAGGCCCTTTGCCTTAGGAAATGGAGTAAAAATTTTAAGCCCTTAACCTATGATTGATTCAAAATCTAGGGGGTAACCACTTTGTTTCCAAATAGTTTATCAGCATGTTCCTCGGTTAGACCCTATTTTATGGTGTCTGTCATCTACTGTGTTATAGCTACTTAGAGTATTTTATTAAACATACTCCCAATCATTGCTATTCCTAACAGCCTACAGATCTAGATTTTTTTCTCTAAAACATTTTCAATGACCATGACCATTAATATTTACCCATAAATGCATTTGTACACAGGCTCAACCATAGCACATCAGTGAAGAAAAAAAGAGTTGTTAACCAGTTCTTTATTCTAGAATAAATCAAATCAACAAATATTTATTGAGTGTCTACTATGTGCAAATAACCCTGGACTGATCAACTTTTAAAAGCCATCCAACTTTTCACATTGAAAAATCAAAGCATTATCATTTCAAACATTGCAGAAGCTGCCTCCATGTCCTTTTGGTGAGAAAGTCTATGAGGACCATGAAGCTACTTGGGGTAAAGAAATACAAGGAAGAGAAAGCAAATTCCCAGGCTGAAAAGAGAAGAATAACCTCAGATATCACCATCAAGGGATTGCATCAAGTATGTATTTGTGTGTGTGCCCGTGTAAGAGTGTACAGTATGGATGTGTGCATATATTTATGTACATATACATACAAAAAGAAGAATGAGTGAATCTGAGAAAAAATAGACTGTTAAGATGAACATAAGAATGGGCATTTACCTTTGAGTCCAGAGGTTTGTTTTAAAAGGGGTTTAATAGTTCAGCTAGTGCCCAGTCCTATGGCACTATGAAACCAAAATATATCATGGTGTAACAGAAAGATCACTTGACTTGGCACCTCAAGTTCTAAACGCTGACTTGTTCTAAAGTGCATTAGGAGGTGACCTCAAGCAATAGATTTATAATAGAAGTGACTTGTACATCATTACTGTAGAAACTTGTTGTACGGTCCTAAATAAGAAGCTAATTTTATCATAAATAAGAGAGCAACTTAAGAGTTCAAGGTTCATAATTGTTATTAGAAACTAAATGAAAGCCACCAGTAAGAAACAAAACATATATTTAATTATACTATATTATGTAATACTATTTTATTACACTGTAATATTTTATACTGTACATAATACTACACTATATTATACTATATATTGTGCTATAATAGTCTAAGTATTTCATTAATCTGTAAAACAGAAAATAATATACCACATCAAATAATTAACTGTGTTTCCTCAGTGAGTTGTAAAAGAGCTGCTGGGCTAATTTCCATCTTTACCAAATAGAATGAATCCTGGCTCCTTTGCACAAAAAGTAGGTCTGTGTTAGTCATTGAAGATATTGTCATTGGTAATCTCACAGGAGATGTCTGATATCAGCGGTAAAATATTTGTTTAGGAGGAGTAATTCTTAATATCAACTTTTGCCTCCTATTGGTAGGTTAGGTTTAATTTCTCATGAAAACCAGAGCAGACCCTTTAAATAACCTTTTTAAGCAGTAGCTTTTATTTTTCCTGAAGCACCTAAAGTTAATGTTTCAATTTTTGTGTGGGGAAAAAAATCGCTGCAGCTCTATTATTCAGAGTTTATACTCCTGTTGTGAAATTGTTGGTTATTAAGATCACTTTAGGGCAAAAATATGTTCTCCTATATCTTTTTAATTATTTAATACTTGTAATTTATTTTCAAAGCCTATTCTAGTTTCTCTGTAGTAAACTTTTTCTTTCTTCTCAGCAAGTCTTTCCCTTCTTGGCAAAACCACGCGGCTGGCCTTTGTAGATGCCGCGTCGGAAGCACTTCCAATGTGTGACTTAGATTGGTTCGATTTCTTTCATTTACCTTCTTAGTATATTGTAATTAATGTCTTTGGATACATTCTAAATAAAGTTGCACTTGGATTATCCAGATCTAATGCTTATATTCATGAACAAATATTATCTTCAGAGTTGTTTCTTATTTTCGTTTTTTTCCCCTTTCCCCTCCTTGGACCAGAATTCCCAGTGCAGAGACCCTCTCACCTAGGGCCTGGTCTGGATTCACCTGCCCCCTTGTGGTGTTCCTCTCAGAGTAGTTCATTGATTTCTGAATTTTGGATTTGGTATCACATAGCCTGAGAAGGGAAATTTCATTACTCTTGTCTAACAGTATAAGGTCAGAAAAGTTTCTTCTGTTAGTCACTGACTAACATAAAAAGATGGAAAGAATTTTGTTGTTATTTTTTTTTTTTAATTCAGAGCGCAAGAAGGAAATTGAGACCATAAGAAATGGGTATCTTGGAATACAGGATGCTTTGTCTAGAATCCATATCAGTGACTTGCAGATTGATAAACTAAAGACATGTTTCAGAAACTCTCATAAACTTAAAATCAAGTTCTTCTACACCAGTGTCTCCTTTTTAGTGAGTGGTAGAGGAGGGATGAACACTATTCTATTTTATTTAAATTGTAAATAGATTTTCTATTTTCTTCCTTTCATCAGAATGAATTCATAAATATAAAAAATTAAACTTGATATTCTGTATAGTCAGATATGTTTGACATGATTGATACAAACAGGTTTTTGTTTCACCCTCTCTTTAAAAAGGAAATCCCCAGCTGGGAGAGGGGAGGGGGGAATGGGAAAAAAAGTTACAGGGAGTAAGAAGCATAATTGGTAGGTACAAAATAGACAGGGGGAGGTTAAGAATAGTATAGGAAATGGAAAAGCCGAAGAACTTACATGTATGATCCATGGACATGAACTCAGCGGGGAGATTGCTAGAGGGAGAGGGGGTACTGGGTGGAGGGAAGCAAAGGAGGAAAAAATGGGACAACTGTAATAGCATAATCAATAAAATACACTTAAAAATAGAAAAATAAAAAAGGGACTCCTTCACATGCCACAGAACCAATTTTACATCTTCAGTTGAAGTCAATGGAGTTTGCACATGGAAAACGGATGACTGTGTTCACTGGGTGAGTCACGCAGCCACCAATTCAGGGACATTTTGCAAGAATAAGGAATTAAGAATTAGGCCTCTAGTTGATAAAGATAAAGAAAAAGGCGAGGGGAGCACTATTTATTTAAATAATTTTTCTTTCTCAGAAGGAATAGGCAGATTAATAAATTATTGTTAACAAGACTCCAAGTAAAATTTTAAAGATCCTTTTGCTGTCTATAGATTGTAAATATTTCTAGTGGAAAATATGTCTCTTTCAATGCTCTTCCTCTCCCACCTCTACCTCCCCCAAAGCCAGATCTGACTGCATAACAGTGATCCTCTGTGGCATTTTAAACATCATGTTACCTCACTGAAGATCTAGAAGAAGAAAGAGTATGCAGGCTTTAATAAAGCTATTTGTCGTCCAACTCCCAAATTTCTAATACCCACGGCTCCTTAGCAGTTTGTCATACGTTTGCAACAGTTGACCTACTAACAGGTTCCCAGAAACACAGGTTCAAATTTTGGCAGGCTTACCTCACCTCTTTGTCCTTCCAAAGTACATAAATGCTAAACTGTGTTCACAGTGAGGAAGGGAGAGTCATTCCAATGAGACTTTTAAAACCAGGACCCTTTCTTGTCCCTACCAAGTTACTGCCATCCTCGCCAAAGGAATAAAGTTTCCTCAGTGTGCCCTTGGCATAATTTCTTCAGCCTGGATTAAACACAGGTGACTGGAAGTCTACCTTATCTCCACGGGGCATTAGTCACTCTATAAAAGTTAAATTTATTATGAAATGTTTTGTTTGTGTTAACATATATCTTCTCTGGGAAGCTGGAAACAAAGGCATGTCCTTTAAGACTCCATATGGGGAAAACACATCCTCCTGTGGAATTTAACCTTAATTTGAACCAAGATCTGTGAAAGAAAAGCACTTTGGTGTATTGTTCCCTTGCTCCACCCATCATCCCCTTATCTAAATGAGGTTACTGTTGCTGCGTGGTTTTTAACTCTTCCCATTCCAAACCTTGCTTTCCCGAGTTAAAAAATTATCTTAGAAGAGAAGTGCGTTAAAATAATTGTGGCAAACAATTATGCTTTGCTTTTAAGGGTAAGTGGTTTTGTGTAATATATTAACTCTGATCCCTTTAAAGGTAAGGAAATGTACAGCCAATTTATGTTCATATAGCTTAGTGCTCATTTTGTTGTTTTAACAAATGGTACATTGTAAAGAGTATTTAATTTCCTAAAAATTGTATTCCCTGAAAATCTTTCCTGAGATTCACTTACTAGTAAACATTGTCCTGCATGCATCGTTTACACTTTACTAGAAGAATGATTAGAAGTAAGAAGAGTTTACGTTAGGAGTGATGATGAGGTGTGTTTGAAAGACCAGTGTTCAACCTGTTTTCCTTCAGTCCGTTGCAGTCTTACAATGTTGGAATGTACCTAAATCTATGGATGGCCCAACATTTTTCTAAAACAAAACCGGAACTTCTATTGCTGCTACGCTCATCACAACAGACCCGTTATTTATAAGGACCAAGGAAACTATTTCCAAAAACAACTTTTAAGTTGACATTTTAAAAAATACTGCTTATATGAATGCTAAATATTCTTTAATATTGTAACATCTACTAACAAGCTTGTTATTCTCCAATTGAGCTTTCTTCATTGATTTCACATTTGTTGATTATATTAAGAAAAGTCACAAACTAAATTTTAATATAAGCTTTGATATTTATTTAATCTAAAAAGTATGTGTGAACATGATTTTTAAAATACATTCAAAATAACTACCTTCAGCAGTATTAACTTGAACAATTCCTAGCAAAAAAAAAAAAAATTAGAGCGAAACATTTACAGATTCCTTTGGTCACATATTTCATCGTCATACAGCATATTTCATTTAAGCTATAATACTGAAATTAGTTTGATAAATATGATTTTTAGAAATATGAAATGTATGAACAATACACTTAGGACATTTTTCACGAGTAACATCAAATCAGGGCGTCACTGTTCTCCTCCTCAGCCCCACCCACCCTAACCAGTCTTCTATGGAAGTCCTCAAAGTTTTGACACTTGTCAAAGAGAAGAATGAAAAGTGTGAACTTTGTAGATGATGGAAAGAAACAATTTGGCAAAAACTGAAATAAAGGATTAAAAGGGAGAGAAACAACCAAAGGTAACTCCAAACTATTACATATATGAATTCTGGCCACTCCCAAAGCACTTGCAGAATTGGATAAAAGAGAGTAGGTGTGTGTACAAATGGAAACAATAGTGGTCTTCGTATATTAAATTTTAAAGATACAAGGATGTGGCAAAACAGGATAATAAAATACTAAGCATCTTTATTGACTATTATTACTGAGCATCTTTATTGAGCTAATATTACTAGACAAACTGTTATATAAAAATGTCTAAAATTAATCAGCATAAATTCCACGTAAAGTATATATTTATATTGATTCTCATTTACCTTTGAATCTCCAGCACTAACTAGAACATATGAACATAAGAGACACTTAAAAATTTGTTGCTAAATCAAAACAGTCCTTGCCCACTGAAATCACAATACCACAGAGTCACAAGAAGTATGCCTAACAGACTGTGACCTTGTGTGAGGGCTCGAGGACAAGAGAATCAGTTGTAAAACATCTAAACTTTATTAATATGTTCGTCATTTTGATGACTTACAGTATTTACAGTGCAAGTGAAGGTGGAAGTAGTGAACAGAGGAAATATTTCTATTCTGATTTATTTGGAAGTATTTTTCTAAAAGTGCATCTAGATGAGAGAATTGAGAGAGATAATAGAGTGGGTTTTATGGTTTGCATCTGCCGGTGATGCAGGTAACACCATACCAGGAGCTGAGGACCTGAAGTTGAATAAGACACAGTTAGTGACCTCATGAAAATCACAGTCCAGAGGGAACAATGTAACCATAAATAATTTAATACAGTAGGATGGGTACTGTAACAGAAGTAGGCTCAGAATGCTTTGGCAGAGTAGGTGAAAGGGCATCTTGCCCTTTCTTTGAGATTAAGGAAGGCTACCCAGAGGAGATGGTGTTTGAGCTAAGTGCCATTGGGATTGGCAATTAAGGAGTCCATGGTGACTTTAATGAAAGTAGTTCCTACTGTAATGAGAGACAAAATCCAGATTGCAGGGAATTAAGAAGTGAATGAAAAATGGAGAGAGTGAATATAGACTACTTTCCCCAGGAAATTTTCTGCTAACTCTTCTTACTTGCTGCCTGAGAAAAAAATTTAATAAGGACTATCACATTTCATAGCATAATTAAGTCTAATGATAGCCATGGATTTTTTTCTGTGTTAGTGAAGAAATTGCATTCCACTTCTACAAGTTCAATAATATGAATCCTTCCAGCAAGAGCCTTAGCACTTGAAGGAGGGTTATAGCTACACTTTGCATTATAAATATCTTTGATCCTGAATTCTTCTGTTTTTTTCCTTTCTATTCTGGAGCTCCACAGTCTCATTTGCCAAGTGTATGTCCCAAGGAAGCTTCCTCTTTCCTTCCTTTCTTTCATCTTTTTCATAATTCTCTTTTACCTCTAACCATATATCCTCAAGTGATTCCAATATTTTCTTATCCTTAGCTTCTCTCTCTAATGCTAAATATGACCTAGTGAATAACCTCCAAACCCCTTAGAGCATGAAAGGCCCTCCGGTTTTCTCGCCAGCCTACTTGAGCAGCTTTGCCTCCCGAGGCCTCGTCTCCCTGCCTCAGCTTTCCCTCTCCGTCCAAGCACCCTGGACCTCACGGCTCCCGTTTCCTGACAGGTACCTCCCCCTGGAACTGCCCAGTCCTGCTATCTCATGTCTAGATGTGGCTGACATTTAGGGTCTTACTCAGTTGTCATATTCTGACATAAAAGCCTTTTTCTGATCTTCCAACATGCACCTTTTTTCTTAACTCTTGGTATTTATATGTGCCTTTTTGTGCCCTTCATTCATTTATTTATTAATTCATTGCACAAACTTTATTGAGCACTTCTATGCACCAGCAACTGAAATGGCCATTTGCTACCTTTTCCCCTACAGCTGAATAACTGCTTTGTCTCATCACCCCTATCAGACTGTTCATTCTTTGAGATAAGAATTATCTAATATAGCTGTGTAAGTGTCTATAAAATGCTCTGCATATAGTAATTGTTCAGCAAATGTGTTTATTATATTAAAGAGTAAATTAATCTCAAATGAAATTTAAAAGAGACAAAGATAGCACCTAAATCTTTTCTCCTTCCTGCCATAAATTTCTCTCCTACCACTATCTGCAAGAATAGTATTTGTCACTTCTTCAGCTTAACTTTCTTAAAATAACATTTAAAAGAAAATAAATGGTATTTGGCTTCATTGTTTATTCTCTTAAACTCTTTCCTGTCTTCAACTCTATCCATTCCACTGAAAGAAACCACAAGTTGCAGGATTAATCAAATCCTTCTGCTCTACGTCCATTACTGCCTCGCCAAGCTGGTGACCGCACTCCAACTTCCTCCTTAAAGGGGTCACTCAAGTCCAGTCACTTCCTTCTTTTAATCCATCCTCCATGAGTTAGTCTTGAACATATATAAATCCAGATTATATTCCCAAACAGTGTAAACTTCAGTAGGAATCTGGTACACTGGTCTGTATTCTAAGTTGAAGGTTTGCACTTCATAATGATGTTAATTTGTGTTCTTCTGCCCTTCAGGTAAAATTAACACACTAGATTAAATACTACCAAGGTATGCAACTCTTCTGGAAGTACAATATATACTTTACTGGTGATCTTTACTGACTAGTCAACCAAAATTTACAGAAAATTAAATGCTACCATCATGTGAACTCACATATATGCCAAACCATAAAATATACATAGAAGAGTGGATCTAAGACTTGAACCTCAGTTTCTACTGTTCTTTTATACATAATATCTGGCACTTAAGTTTTTAAAGGGAAGAAAAAAGACCCATGTGAAAAGTTACTATAGTCAATAGAACCAGACCCCAAGATAACCTCTAGATATTAGAATTATCAGAGACTTAAAAAAGGAAAAAGAATAAAATGACATTAATTTCAAAAGTGACAATGAGACTGTCAAACTTCTCAGAAAAAGAGAAAGTCAGAATATAATGAAATAGCATCTTTAAAGTGCTGAAAGTAAAAAAAAAATTAAAAACCTAGATTGAAATGCCAGAGAGAGAGAGAATATCACAAAAAAAGAACTCCACTAAGTGAAATGCTACAGGGAGTTGATTAGGCCAATGGAAAGTGACGCAGACGGAATCAAGGTGATGTGAGAAAGAATGAGAGCACCAAAAAAAAAGGCAAATGTGTGAGATAAGGCAAATGAATATTGACTATTTAAATAAAGCATGAACTGGACACAAATGTTTATCTGAGTGGTCATCGAGTCTACACTTGAATGTTCAGCATTGATAAGCTCACTATTTCCTGAGGTACCCTACTCTATCTGTGCCGTGCTACAAATGTCTTCATAATGTGTTGGAATCTGTAATCCTCCCAAACTCCTTCCTTCTGGCCCTCATTCTCCCACAATAAATAATCTAATTTCTCCAACACAGGCTTGAAATACCTATGTGTTATAATTGTGTCCAGCCGTTTGGGGGAAGGTTTGAAACAGTCAGGCTTTGAATCGGATGCTGTGAGGGTAATTCTAGGATTGTGCATTTTAAGTAATCTTATCTAGGAGGGAAGACTAGAACAGAGCTAAAGCTATAATTTGTAAAGAAGCAACAGTTACAAGTATTAGCACGGCTTTAATTTGCTAATAGGATTAACTACTATTTTTGTGGTTTGCAGTGACTTTGTTTTTATTTGTGCTTAGGTAAAGTGGTCTTCTTTTTGTCTCATTTCTCTATGGTTATGGAATGGCCTTACCTATTGTTGGAGTTCAGTGAAATTGTTCACGTTTGACGGAACACCTAGGCCTAACTATGAGCGCCAGATGAACTCCTGAAAACACCATGGCCTTGTTGGAAGTGTCGAGCCAGTTCCCAAGTGCGAGCGACTGGCTCTTCTCTCTCAGGCCGTGGACTTAGTCTTGGGGAACTACAGTGGGGGTTGGAGTAGACAGAGCAGACAGTTATAAAGATAGAAGAATAGTCCAGTGGAGGTGGAAGATGATGATAGGTGTGTGCCAAGGGCTCTCTGCTAAGAATATTGAGAAATGTTAAGACTGTTTGAGACTCAGAGGAAAAACACCATTGAATCAAGGCATCACTGATGATCTTCCAGAAAGAAGTTCAAGAGGCCACAGGTCAGATTGCAAGGCTGTGGAGAAGTGGAGACTGTGGGTGGAGATGGTTCGTGTGACAGGTTTGCAGTGAAAGGGAGAGCAAGGGAAGGTTAACTAGGAGATTTTGTGAAACCCATTTAAGGAGGGGTCTTCCCCTAAAATAGAGATTACCATTATATGTTTGAAGCTGAAAAGAAGGAGCCAGTGGATGCAAGAAACAGTAAAGATACTAGTAAAGCAGTGAAAACAGAAAAAAGAAGTCTGGGACCAAGAACTTTGGGGGGTGGATATGTTCGTCCTGGGGAGGGAGCAGGAGCCGTGGTCCTCCCGGACCCAGCAGAGGGGTATTGACTCAGAGAGAAACGTGGAGTTGGAATGTGGGGTAGATGAGGGAATGGATGACGGGTAAAACCTCTTCTTTTCTTTTCCCTCTTTCTCAGGGAGATTAGAAGCAAGATCATCTGCCAAGGTTTGGGAGAAAAGGAGATGAAAGAACCTGGAGAAGGTGTGTCTTTTGCTAAGAAGTTGTTTAGCGAATCAACAGAGATGCTGTTTTCTATAAAGTCATCCATTTTACAAGAGTAAACACTGCAACTGTTGCTGTATTTCATGGATTTATGGAGGAGGACTTAGTAGTAAGGACCCTTTTATTCTCAGAAAATACAGAATGGGTTGAGATCTTTTTATATCAGTGATACAAACAAAACATTTCCTTGGGGTACTACTCATGCTAGACTAAATATTATTTGATACAAATAATTTGTAACTTTTATTTTGGCTTTTGGACGGTGTCTCCCAAAGGAAAAACATCTTGCTATTTTTAAAAGCTAAATAGAACATCAACCAGAGAAAATAGCCATCAGAAGGATGAACTCCATAGTTTCTAGAGCAAAGAGAATTAACATTAACATTTCCACCTACAGTCATAAAAACGGCCCTCCCCCTCCCACGTGAAATCCCGGCTTCTGTGTGTCTAAACAGCTAGGTGCCCCTCACTCGGGGTGGTAGGTGTGATTGAGAGATAACTTGCTCACAGGCCGGGCAGCAGCTTCTGTGCACGCAGCAGCCCATGCTCTTGTGAGCATCAAAAGGAGATGAAGCCTGATTAACCATTTTGAAATCTATCGGATGAGGAGAAGTCCTTACAAAACAACTTTTATACGCTTTAATTAAAAACGTGTTCTGGCAGCTCAGAGCTGAATGGGCTTCAGGGGGAGCAGGGCTGAGCGCGTTGCTATGACGACACCAAATCTTTTCACGCCTGGCCCTTCCTCAGCACACTCTGTCTAGTTCTCTAGAGCCAGTAATTGCCTCCATCCCATTTCACTCCCTCAATCCCTTGGTCCATACGTCTATATAAGTCCCAATACTCTCTGCGTTGTCTGCCATGGTACCTCCCCGCCCCCATCTTTGCATCCCTTGCATTCCCCCCATCTCTGGTTTGCTGTTTCTGTTGAAAACAAGTTTATTCCCTGAGTCAAAAACACACACCCACAAAGTCACAGCAAGATAGTCGTTATTTGTTACTCCTCACGATAAAATAATAAATCCATTTTTAGGGACGTTTAGTGTAATCAAGAATGATTTTTGTGATACATTTTTTATTTTTCAGGTTAAACACTGACTACTACATCACCCTTTCTGTTGAGGAAGATAAGGCTAAAATAAAAAGGGCTATGTTTTACTCTATGAAAGGTAATTTATGCTTATTGTTAAAATCTCAGGTTATTCCACTAACAGTAACTTCTGGTAACAATTGTAAGTGAACATTAAGACTTTAAAATATGTTTAAAAATGCAGACCTCAGTTTACTTAAGAAGACTCTTTGAACATTTTAAAAGTTCTACTTGAGCAAAGATTTAAATAAAACCCAGCACTTTCACTTGCTATGCCATAGGAAACAAGAATTGGGTAGAACTTGCCCGTCTCCAAACCCAGCCACCAACTGGTTAGAAGCTGACATCTTTGCAATGTTGTTTTCAGTGCATTTACATGGACTATTATAATATTATTACTCAACCTCTGGATGTTACTGTTTGAGTCACCAGAGGCCTTACAACCTTTCATTTTGATTACAGTTTCGTTCTTCCCTGTCCCCAGTTCTGTTTGATAAGATGAGATAGGTGAGTGGAGTGCAGTGGAGATCATGTCTCACTTGTTTTCCCTACTTAACTCACAACCTGCTCCTACTGTGATTATGCTTCCAAAGTGAATTATCTGTCAGATTGTTCAGCATTCCCTCTGACGGCCTGGCTCAGTGGAGATGAGTGTAGTCTGCAGTGTCGGTCCTTGGTGCAGCGTGGCCCAGGTGTTGCTGCACAGAGAAGGGCGAGTCCTCAGGAGCCATAGTCTGGCTTTGAGTCTGAGACTCCAAATTATAATGCAGGTGTGGAGCCTCAGCTTCTGCATCTATGGAACTGAAGTTTAAAAGTTTAACTTTTCTTTAAAAGTTTTATGATGAACTTCCTTAGCCTCTTTATTATATTAAACTCCAACATAGCAGATTTCTGATAGGCCACGTGTAAATCTGTGAGCTACAAGTTAACAAATACTCTAAACTCTCTCCAGTATGATGAACAGTATTTTTTTTTAATGAACCAACCCCCAGGTAGCTTTTCAGATTCTATTCTTATAATAGCAACATCATATTTTAAGAAGCCACAGTCTTTGGACTTCTTACCATGGTCATGTTTAAAAAAGGTGAGGAGGCTGCCTGATCTGGCACTTGGATAACATTTCGAAAATAGACCAAGCCTCTTATTTATAGTGTTGATGTAATTCAAAGAAACTATTGGTTGTAACTTTATTTTTCCCTCTTAGTGTTAAATATATAAAGCCAAATCCTTATATGTGTTAGAAGTGTTTTCCCACCTGGGGCACTTTGTTTGGATCAGTCTTAGGTGGGAACTGAAGAAAGTACCTGTGTATAGATTGGCTAAATAAATAGAAAGGCAGGCATTCAGATACATGAAACAGGTCTGAGACCTAATAAAAATGGATCCTCAAAGAGGCATACTTAAAATGTAAGTGGGTTTTACATAAATATCAGAGAAAATATTCCGTTGGCCAAATGTTTTGTCCTGAGAATGTAGTGCTTCTCCATTATGTGGATAAACTCAGGAAGTGGGAGTCCTTCAGTTCTCGACATTTAATTGTGTCCTGGACCTGGCTTGAGAAAACTCTAAGGGGAGCAATCTTGCAGGTGAGTAGACTAGAAAACATGATAAATCTTTTCCATCACCATGTTGCATCTATGGTCCCATGATTCAGTTAACCTCAAGGCTTAAGGGGTATTACTTGTAATAACATTGAATTCTCATTTCTACTGGAGTGTTTTTGATTTTCTTCCCTCCAAAGTTTGTTTCTTGGCCCAAAACATCTACATGAACATTGCAGTATCTTGTATTTAGTAACTCATCCATTCTGCTCATCAGAAGTCACATAATCCTGTATGTGTGCTCAGGCACTAGACAGGCTGTTTATGTGATAAAGCACAGGACCTTCCGTGGGTCTGTGGTCTGGTGGCTACATGTCAGAATTAAAGCCTTTTGTTGGTTGTTTCGGACATACTCTTATTCATGGAATGGTTCTCACACTGCGTCCAGAATGTGGTTATTCTAAAGTCTTCACAACAGTCATACAAATTAGTTCCTGAGTAGCTATACCTACCTAGAACTTAGTTATGGTCATGCATGTTATGTTAAACTCTTCAAATTGTTACTCTTTAAAACATAAGCCACTGCCATCTTCACCCCATGTAACGCCTTTCGCTCCCCAGTATTTCTAAACATATGACAACAAAAAGGCAAAGGAAGCCCAGCAGCCTCCCAGCCCCCAGGTGTAGAACTGTGTGTCACATTGAGGACAAAGATTAAAACTCCACTTGATATTGCAAAAGAGATTTTATAAAAGGTGACTAAGGTAACACCACACTGTAAACATACTGGTCACCAAGATTTACACCTATTCTTTAGTAAGTTAATAAAAGTGGTGTAAGTGTCCAGAAGTCACTTATTCTTTGATAATGTGTAATAAGTATTTGGAGTTTGAGAATTCATGTAAGAATAGTGTCACCTATAGAGTTCTCTGTTAGAGAGTCGGAATATCTGCAAGGTAAACGTTTTACATCTTTTTGGATGTAAATGAAAACCATAAAGATCTCATAAAAGTAAACATATAATGTTTTAATATAACTTATATTCAGGATGCTATTTTTGTCTAAGTCAAAAAAAGGGGGGACCAAAAGGAAAGGAGAGAGAACTGAAACATGCTCTCTAATCTTACCTATCACAGTGGAATTTGTTTCTCTTCTCCCTTCCCCAAGTGCCTAGGCCCCAGAATTGAAGAGATTGGTCAGAGTTCCATGGGCTGAATTTGCAAAATTTTTAAATTTGTAAATCTGCTGATGCTAAAGGGAATTAAATAACTAAATTCGTATAGCTCCTGATAAGAAAACGCCTAACAGAAAGTCTTAAGTCTGACACACTTCTCTTGGTTTACCCCAAATCAGCAGATCATGTAATTTGTTGCTTTGGTGGACTAAGCATAGGCACACACACTCCTCTCCTCTACTTGTGCCGACTCTAATTCCCTAAAGAGAAAGCTGGAGAGTAGTAGATCACTTAAAGATTGGGATAGTCCTGATTAATTGACAGGAACGACGAAATCCTAATCCACGGTTACTACCATTGAGCATTCTGTAAGTGTTCTTGCAAAAAAAAGAAAAAAAGAGAGGAAGGAAGGAAGGAAGGAAGGAAGGAAGGAAGGAAGGAAGGAAGGAAGGAAGGAAGGAAGGAAGGAAAAGCACTTTAAATTCTGTTTATTACTTTTCTTTATTTGACTGAAACAAAGTTGCAATACATACTGTTTTCAGTAATAGGTGAGGAGGGAAGTATACGCAGTAATGAACTGACAAACTTGTACTGCGATATTTTAGACTCGACACTATCTATAGAGAAGTGTTCTTTGATCGTGATTCCTAGAGACTCTCCTCTCCCTCTCTCTCCCTCACATACACACACACATACACATGCCAAGATGAAGGCACGTGATAGTGCTGGCTGAAGCCTCCGTGCACTGAGGACAGATAGAAGCAGTGGGCTGGAGGTGGCAGAAGGGGAAGGATGGCAGAGGGGCCGCGGTGCCGGCGGTCTCCACCCAGCCCGAAGCGAAGGAGGCCGCCCTACACTCCGGGCGCGGGGACCGGCGCTCCGTGTCCGTGTGAGGGCCGTGGCTCCCGGGCCGTCCTGGCCCAGGCTCCCGGAGCACCGGTCCGCTACCAGAGTCGATGGTGGCGTCAAAGCTAGTGGGGATGGCTTGGGCAGAGTGGGCAGAGTGGGCTCCAGGGCAGGGACGATTGAAAGCCCCGTTGGTCAGTGCTGGGTGGCGAGTGAGGCTGGCTCGGAGCCCCGGGGTGGGGCGGCGCGGCGGGGTGTGCAGAGCCCTCCGCGCCCAGCCGGCTGCGCGGGGTGGCCTTTGCGGCCCGCGCGCCCTGGCTCCCGGGAAGGCTCGGCAGCTGGATGCTGGCACGGGAGAGAGTAAACGCCAGCCCTCCGGGCAGCCCCTGGGGAGCGGTTGCAAAGCGAGACGGGAAGAATGAGTCAAATCAGGGAGTCGCCCAGCCCTCCCTGCGCTGCGTCCGTGGGCGAGGTCGCCCGCGCTGCAGCCTCCACCGAGGCCCGCGCCCCCCGGACCCGGGGAACCCCAGCCCGGGCCTGGCCGGCCGAGGCCCCCAGCGCAGGTCCAGGAGCTCGCCTCGCCCGCCTGCCAGCCCCGCCCGGCCGGGCCCCTCGGGCGGGAGAGAGCCCAGCTTTGCTCTTTTCGTTGGCCAAGCACAATTGTGTTATTGGAGATAATGAATTCAATCCCCATCAAAGGGCATTAGGCTCGCCCGGGTCCTGAGTTGCTGATGCCTTAAAAAAAAAACTGGAATGAAAGGCTGAAGAGGGAAAAAAAAATCTGTGGGGGAGCCTTTCCCCTGATCGCCGCTTTTGAAGTGAAGGGGCCCGAGCATTGTTGTTCACCTCAAGGCCCATAAGGCTGAGGAAAGCCTGGACTTTTGATGAGCTGAGAACCGCCTCCGCGAGGAGCGCCGAGTCCGGCCGCGCGGCCTGCGGGCAGCACACGTCTCGGGCCTCCCGGGCACCCTCTGGCGGGCGGGGCCGCAGACCTGGCCTGGAGGGACTCGGCCCTACGCGCGTCCTCGCAGGCCCGGGCGGGAGAAAAGCTCGCACCTGGAGACGGCATTCCCGGAACCCCAGGCCTCCACCCTGGGGTCGCGGTTCCTGGCGCCCACTTCGTGGTGTAGCGCAGGGGTTGCATCTGTGATAATCGTTTAAGACTCCAGACTAGGAGGCCAGACAGTCCTTTGGAGGTGGGGGTGAAGAAGGCAGGGATCTTGTTGAGCACATCAGGCAGGGGTGGTTGGAAGTTCGTTTTTAACCACTGGGACCCAGCACCTACGGCAACTGGCTTAGCTAGAGTTGGGTGGGTCTCAGAAGGTGCACCGCAGAGAGGGACACCTGGGACTCCTTACCGCCGTGCAGCTGGGCCCTCGGGCGAGGGCAGGGGCCGCAGGGAGAGAGGCCAGCAGGGCGGTTTCTCCAGCATCGGCGGCGGCCGGCCTCGCAGTTCTGGACCCAGGACTGGACGTTAGCATCAGATCACATTTTCTAAAAAGTTGTTGCAGGCATTTAAATTTGCTTTCAGGACCTGCAACATGAACTTTCCTCACCTCCACTCTCATCCCGCGCTCCCCACCCCCACCCTCTGAACTCTTTCGGCCCAAAGGTCGGCGGCTAGAGAGCTAGCTGTTGGGTTCCCTTCCCACCTCCCCTGTCTCCAACCCCCTCCATCCCTCCTCAAAGAATCCAGGTTATCCGCCCCATTAGTATATTAGCCAGGCATAACACAAAAGAAGTGTGTCAGCAGCAGGCGTTGTGAGAGAAGCGGGGGAACCTGGACGGTGCCCTGTGTTGCAACAGGGCTCGTTGCTGTCGGAACTCGAGGGCCTGCTTCCACCTCGGAAAAAGCGGCACGGAGCACTGAGGGAGTTGGCTCTCGGGATTGAGCAGGTGTTGGGCTAGGCGTTTGTAGCTGGGCTATGGGAGTGAAGTCCAAGGCTCCCAGGTGGGAGCCAGAACGGGGAGAATATTACAAAAAGGTCCCAGTCACCTGAATCGCTCAAAGAAAATCAGTTCTCCAGTATTTCACTCGGCAGGAGCCACTTTCCTCCCTGGTGCAAAATGGATCGGTCCTTAGAAGTAAATATGTAAAAGAAACAAAGCACCACAAAGCCCCTTCCATTCTTCCTATTAAATACTTTGTGTTTTTAAAGAACTCAGATAGAGGGAGAGAGATAAATAGATATGGCCTGGGACGTGATTAGACAAGTAAAGGAGTAACTAAAATTTCATGGGAGAGGGGGGAAAACTAAGGTTTGCAGTTGAATGCTTTGTTTCCTAATTCCTAATGATTTGGGGGGTATTTTCGGGTTGTTTTTCTTGGTTTCAGGATTTTTTTTTAAAAAGCCTCTGTTGTATAATCTTGAAGAGTAGTTGAAGAGAGAACTGGAAGTCAACCCAAAGCAACCTTACACTTAGAAAGCTGAGTCAGGCCTGCCATGGCACTGGCCAGGTTCTGAACTTGATCTTGATGTGACTTGACCAGCATCCCAACTGGTTTCTTAGATCCTCAAGCACTTATTCTATTTAAGCCCTTTCCTTCCCGGATATTGAGGGAAAATGTTCTGCTTTTATACCTTAAGTTGACTGGAACAGAGAGAACCCCCAAATATTAAGAAGTGGCATTTCAAAGGAGGGATGCTCCTTGCTTTTCCAGGGCTGCAGAGGTGAGCTCAGGCTTGCCATGAGCTTTTCTTTACACTGTGTAGTCACAGCTGACATGAATGGAGAAATGAGGAAGTTAGAAAATACAAGGTAGCAAGTGAGGATTTCCCCCTTGTCAGATTTAAGATCTCTCTGTAGTAGGAAAATGAATGTGTTTTCAAGTTAAAATTGAACTGCCTGGGTATTTTCCAACCCCCTATTACTTGCTAGAATGATAGCTGGAGGGATAAAAGAAAAAAAAAAGAAAAAAGAAAGAAAGGTGAGGGCTGCAGTCTTCGCTGTCCAAAGTTCAATGAACCAAGCTCCAGTTGGGAACCAAAAACAGAAAAACTAGTGGAACCATTATGGCCTCAAACTTAACTATCTGTAAGGGGGGGAAAAAACAATATTTAAGGTAATCTATTATTAAAAGTTACTTGGATACATCAAATAAGATCATCAGTAGACAATAAAATTTGCATAAATAGCTACTTTAAGAAAACCTTGTATCTCCTCAGATGGATTCTGTTTCTAAGTAGGAATCTTATAAGTTGTTTCACTTTATTATTATATTCTTACTCTGATGAGTTTCTATTGGTGCTAATGATTCTTCCTATTGGGGAAAATATTATTTCTAAATTTCAGCATAATTTAATCACATATTTAACCTGATAGCCTACAAAATAATCACCTTTTGCACATAATTATCTTGAAGTAATTAAACATTATCTTAACTCCATTTAGTTGCAAAACATTTTACTACAACTCAAATAAACAATTAAAAATTAATTTTGAAAATATTTTTTACAGGTGTAGTAAACATCTAGTAACTTAAGCAATTTTATCTTTCCAACAAGTTTTTCTTCTTGACACATCACATTAAAATACATTATAGCTAAATGTTCTACAATATTACTTCTAAATCAACAGAAAACCAACTGATCTTGAGAAAACGTTCATTAATTTGGGCTACAGGTCTCCTACGTTGGTCAGCATCGAAAGGCATTTGTATTGATTGAAGTTTTTTTTGTAAAGAAACTTAATGAGTATTTTTGTGGAATTGAGATCAATTTTTTTAGTACCAAAACAATGAAGTAAATTTTCGTCACTCCAGGAATACTTTTGTGCTATAGGTCATTCGTTTCTGTTAGACTCCTGAAGAAAAGTAATGTTTTTTTATATTTCAGTGAAATCAGTTGGTTATCTAGCCTGCAGAAAATGAAAACAGAAGTTAAGAACTTTAATAGGATTTTGTTTGTTTAATCCCTACTCCCATAATAATTCCCACCAGTTTATTCTATGAGGGGATTACAAAGAGACAATGTAAATTAAATTTCATCCCTGATTTAAACACTGTATTAGCCATCAAGTAAAAACCAGACTGAGCTGCCTTCTACACGGGAACTCTGCTAAGCTGTATAGTTTCTGCTAAATAGAACTGGTGAGCCTTTCTTCTTCCTCATCTATGTTTAGGTGTCTTCTCATTTTATCAATTTAAAACATATTTCAAGCCTGGAACAAGGTGAAAGTAACATTTGAAGTTTCTTCCTCGGCCCTATACTTCCCAAACATTTTTCCTTTTTTTCTAAAAGTGTTTGCTCCGCGGCGTTGTCAGGGGATCGGAGGGCCTCGTGAGCTTTGCACTTGGGTGTGTTGCAAGTTTTTCCTTTCCTCTCCCTCCCACCTCCTCCGGAGACCCCTCCCCCACTTCGGACGAAATTCCTAAATAAAGCGAACCGGGTCGACCCAGCCAGCCGTCAGCATCCCCACCCCGGCCCTGGGCTGCAGGAGCTTCAGAGGTGAAGACATTTAGAAACACGCGGAGAGAAAATGGGGAGGAATCGCGGGACGGCGGAGCGCCCGGGGAAGGCTCCAGCGCTCCCCCGGTACCTCCGCTGTTTCCCTCCTGGCCCCCGGCTGGGCGCCCCGGCCCCGGGCGTCCCGGCGGTTGTTTGTATGGTTTCCGAGCGAAGGATTACGCAGCGGGAGCAGCCGCCGCTACGCGGGCGTTGGGGCCGCAGGAGCCATACCGAGGTGCCTGGCCTTCTTTGTTGACTTTTAGGTCTTGGGCTGAACAGATTTATTCGCCAGGAGGGGGAAATGCCCAAACAATGAAGAACTAACTGCACTTGTCACCTCGAGATGCTCGTGGTCCCACGCTGCCCCCACCCCCTTCCCCGGCAACCGGCCGCCCGGCCCCCAACCCGCGCGAGCGCGAACGCGCGGGGCCAGCTCCCCGCGCCCAGAGGCGGCTGAGCCCGCGGAAGATACCCGCGGGGTGTGTTACTGTCCAGAGCTGGCAGAAAAACGCGGCAGAGGACCGCGAGGCGAGACCTGCTCCCCGTGACCCACCATTCTAGTTTCTCAGGAGGGTCCCCAAAACAGCTTCAGCTCGTAAGCCCGAGGCTTCTCGTCCCCGCAAACCCAGGAAAAGTTTTTGCAGAGTAAGAGAGGGAGGCGAGAACTAAGGCCCCCTTAAGCCTGGTGGGTGAGGGCAAACGTGATATTGCTAATGCGTTAGAGAGAGGGAAGGGGACGCTGCGGAGGGGACCGCGCCGAAGACCACTCAGATTCAGTGCGACCGGGCGCAAGGCCTAGGCCCAAGCTCACGCCTTTATTACATGAGGAATTCGAATTTGCCAACGTTTGTTTACCTGCTATCTAAATATGAATAACTGTTGGAATTGAAAGCTTTTTCCTTTTTTGGAACTTAATATCCTTCCCCGGCCTCCAAATCAGGTTTTTAAAATTACTCGACCAGTAATTTCCCTCTCCTTTCATTAGCTGAAGTGAGAGCTGGGGTTTGAGATTTCTGGATTTTTCTCAAGTGTTACATGGCACCCCTTCTCTCATCTGGGGAGGCAATTACGCGATAATTAAGGGACTCACACGGCTTTTATCTTGTCCTCAGTGTGGAGTGCGGCGATCAAAGTAAAGGCTGTCCAAGTTCAAGCCCTGGTGAGGATGGAGTTCATACACAAGGGCTCAGGCAGGCCAGCCTCTGCTTGGGCTGTGTTGTTACTGTTGATGTCAATCCTAACAAGACTTACAAAGAAATAGGTGGACTGGAAAGTGAGCCTACTATCAAAGGAGATTAATGATTTTGTGATCTCAAGCAACTGTGGGAGTGTAAAGTTGCATTTAAAAGCTTCTTAGAAGGCAAACAAATCATCAGCCTTAAGTTCTCTGGAACAATATTTTTAGAAACAATATTTAAAGAATATCTTCACACAACACAAAATAGCAGCTAGGGAAATGTTCTGGTGCAAAGCTTCCCCCGCAGGAGTGGATTAACTGGCCTCTCTCCCCTCCAAAGCTACCATGATGGTTAAGTTTTGTTTCTCCTTTAATGGAAAGAGGGTTCATGATTCCCTATAGTAGACAACTTAATTTTAACAGCCGCATCTAATATTTTAGTCTCACTTAAATACTTCTCAGATAAAGAAAAATGATATATTGGGAAAAGCAGAAAAGGAGTTAAATTAATAGTATTAAATTTCACTGCAGAAAGGCTAAAAAAGAAACATAGAAGGCTTAAGTCCATGTCAAAAATTGAGGTAAAAAATACTGGGAATAAAGAATTGTAAAAATCTCAATTATTGGGATATTAAGTCAATTTATCTATCCACTTTTATTGAATTTTTTAACCTTTTTACTACATATAATAAACAAACAATTTTGTTTTGTTTTCCTTTTTGTCATTTATATTCAGTGCCAGGCATTGAAAAATATCATATTCAGAATATCTATTTTGGATTTAATTAAGGAAAATAACAAAAATCCTTTTTCTGTTAACATTGGATTTATTTAAAGTCCTTAACTGCAAATGATCAAGAACATACTCCACACCTTAAAATTTATTATTTTCGGTATTTAAATCAAAATATTTTAATTACAATCACATTGATAAAATTAACATTTAAATTTGTACTTTTATCCATCATTTAAAGTAATTTCAACTGTAAAGAAAAAAAAGAATAAACCATGCAATAAATTAACATTGAGAAAGCAAAAGGAATAATAATGAAACCCGTCTGGCTACACTAACACCATGTCCAACTGTGAAAAGTGCATTAACACTGAATGAACAAGCACACGATGACAATAATTAAAATGACCACAATCAGTTGGATTTTGGAATCTTGGACCAAATTTTGAAATACAGCTCCCTATAACATCTCTTCTCCAACATTGTATTCTTTCTTTTTCTGGAGAAAAAATATTTTTTAAATGATATAGATACATAGACACTAATTTTATACATGTTATGTGACCTCAGAATGACATGACCATGGCACTCTGCAAAGCAAGGAGCAGAGTTACTGAGAAAGGCAATTCTTGAGGAATTGATTCCCAGGGCTCTCTGTGGGTGGACAAGGAGGGGGTGTCTCTGTAACTTTTTGGTCAGGCAACTCTTGAAAATGTAGCATGTGTACCACTTACCTCTATGTGTTACATAAATACATGGAGGATGTCTACATATTTGAGCATGTGCATAAATGTCAGTACATAATATATATGTATTTTTAAGACATCTGCTATCTGAGTGTATTAGAATGTAAGCTGAAAAACAAATGGCTCTGATGTTTATCATCTGTTTATGTTTTGCTGTGTAATAGCAGTACTGTCCTTCAATATTTTTAACAGCCCCTAGTGTCTACTTGTTTCTTTAGCCTTTCAGTTCCTGCGGTTAAGAGTATTGCCATTGACCTGTAAACCTGTGCGTGTGGGAGGGGGGTCAGGTGAGGAGGGGGAAAAAAGTACAAATACTTTACAAGCTTGACCATACTTCTTTTTTTAAATAAAATCTGCACACACTGGAATGTGTCTGGAGGGGAAAGAGGAAAGAAAGGGAGAGGGATAAGGAAGGAGGATTTTATATATACACTTGTGTATCATTCAACTTTGCAGGGGGGGGGGAATTCTGTTGGTTTGAGGTTGTTTTTTTTTTCCTAATAATATACACAAGGCATTTGAATAACAACAAAGTAACAGTCCTTTGCACTGGGAAAAAGACTGCTGCACACACACACAAAATAAAAATAGTTGGGATTTTGTTACACTGTTGTTGGCTTGGCGTGTGTGGTTTTATTTGCAGTTTGTTTTTTCCTTCTCTCCTGCTGCAAGCATGGTCACGACAAACAAACCCCTAGTCTAGAAGAGCTAGGAAGTGTTTAGGACAGGTCTGGAATACACACCTTGGTAGTAGGCCGGCTCCAGGGCTGAGGGCTCGATGGGGCTCCTGGCGGCCACCGAGGCGCTGCCCAGTGGCAGGCTGGCGGGCAATGCGGCACTGTAAGGTGAGTACTGAAGCGCCTGCTCGTAAGCCTTGAAGTCCAGCTTGTGCTGCTGATCCGAGGACATGAGGTTGTTGATGGAGAAGGGGTGGTTGAAGGAGTAATGGGGGTCCCCTTTCAGGTGTAGCTGGGACTCGTGGGGTGCCAGACCATGCACTGGGTGGGAGGGGGGCACAGATACCAGTGCCCCAGGCCCCGAGCTGATTGGGGGCGCAGCTGAGGAGGATGGAGTCTTCAACTCCGCGGCGCCCCCTGTCGCCGTTGCCCCACTGTGGTCCAGAGTCTGGGGGCTGGAGGCAGGCCCCGGGGCCGCTGCGCCCTCTAGCTGGCTGGCCTTACCGTGCACGCCCCGGTGAAGGGGTGAGTCGCCGCTGCCATTGGCAGCGGCAGAAGGGTCCTTCCGGCTCTCAGGGCCGCCCTTGGCACCACCACTGGCCCCGCTCCCGCCCCCTGGCTGCTTCTCGCACTTGAAGCGCTTCTGGCGGCGCAAGTAACAGCCGTTTTCGAACATGTTGCCAGAGTCCGGGTGCAGCGTCCAGTAGGAACCCTTGCCCGGCTTGTCCGGGGAGCGCGCCACTTTGACGAAGCAGTCGTTGAAGGAGAGCGAGTGGCGGATGGAGTTCTGCCAACGCTGCTGGTTCTGCCGGTAATAGGGAAAGAGGTCCATGATCCACTGGTAGATCTCGCTAAGCGTCAGCATCTTGCTGGGGGCCTGCTGGATGGCCATGGTGATGAGCGAGATGTAAGAGTAGGGTGGCTTGGCATGCGGGTAGCTGCGCTTGAAAGTCTTGGCATCGCCACTGCCCCCAGCCCGGCTGCGGCCCAGATTAGACGGCGCGTATGCCATGGGGCTCATGCAGGGGTTCATGGCCGCGGCGTAGGGGCCCAGGCCGTTCATAGAGGCCGCAGACTGCGCGCCCATGGCACCCATGCCGCCAGGGCTCAGCGTCGTCCCCATGGCTGTCACTCCCGCCGCTGTCATGCTGTTCATGGCGCCCGCAGAGCCCCCGGGCATGCCTGCCACAGTGCCAGGGCTCAAGCCGGCGCCCAGGCCCGGGTTTGCGTATGACATGTTGAATGAAGCTGGGGTCATGTTGCCACTCGTGGTCATGGTGTTCATGGTCATGTAGGTGTTCATGGAATTCATGGAGCTCAAGCCCGAGTTCATGTTGCTGACCGGGACCGAGGTGTAGGCCTAGAGTGGAGAAAGAGAGTGAAGAGGCCCCAAGGGCAGGGTTAACAGTGTGTGAACCCCAAGAGGAGAGGAGAGCAGTTCTGTAAAGCATAGTACCCCCTACCCAGGGCAAACCGTCAGGCAACCTCCCCAGACCCAGCAAAGAGATGTCTCGCACCGCAGTGAAGAATCCTAGCGTGGCAGGCATGAAAGACACGCACTCACAGAAAACGTTCTCCCAGGAAGATGTGTAATCGCCTTACAAGGCCAGACTCCGGGGCTGGCTTCTAGGGCCCCCTCCCAGCCTCCACCCCAGACTGCCTCTGCAAACTAACTGCCCCTTTGGTTAAAAGAAGTTAAAACTCCAAAAGTGGAATTAATCTTTGACCCTCTCGTAATTCACCCCACCTTAACGGTAATTTTGGCCACTCAGCCCCTGGGGCGGACAACAGGGCACCAACTCTGCACCCGTCTCACCCAAACCTGCCAGGCTAGCTGACCACATATCTGCAGATTCAGATCTGCAGGGTAGCTACTAATTAAACTCTCCCTCACACAGTAAAGCATTCATGGCCATATGACCATCCATTTCCCAACAACTGGCTTTACTGTCTTAGCAGTTTTTGACAAATGGTGTTTTTGTTATTATATTCAGAAGTATTATTTCCCATCTACCTGTAGCAACTATAATATTAAGATGGTTAGAAACTAAGAGGTTAAATAAGTTTGGCAAAAAATTAAAACTACAATAGGAAAAGGGGCAGGAAGGGTTGCATAATAATATCCATGTACTACACACATTTAACTTTAAAATGACTTTACATGTATAACTCTTTTAAGGAAAAACTTCCACTAATTTAATTATTTCCAGGCCCCTAATGTTTGAAAAGGTTGTGACACAGTTTGTTGAAATATTCCTGTCTTTTTTCCCCTCCACACACAGATTATGTTGCTGGTGATCATTTCGAACCCTGGCTAATAGTCTCAAATACTTTAAAACTCCAAAATCAAAGTCTACCTATTAATCTACTTCCCAATTCTGAGCTTTAAACCTGTAAGGAAGTTCTTTTTCCATAGAGGGCTTAACTGACTAGGGTGAAGATGAGTGCATCTACATTAAACCTGGGGAAGAGTTGTGAATTCCTTTTAAAATCACCAGAAGGAGAAAAGCCTTATCAATAGCAATTTTGGAATGCACTAGATATGTTAAAAACACAGAGGCTAGATATATAAAAGCTACTTCTCTAATAATTAATAAAAATGATATCCTTGACCTTATCAGAAAATATGACTTCATTTTAAAACAAAAGGTGAACAACAGATTTAACTAGGCATACACTCAGCTATGGTATGCAGATGAACGAGGTAAATTTGTGAAGATATAAATTTACAAATCTAAATAAATTACCATAAAAATATTTCCCGATTCCACATTTTTCCGTCCAAGTTTTAAACTATTTTTCACCTTTTTTTCTTTTGCTCTCCCTAAGATCGTCCAAGGCAGTTTCAATAAACATGTTCAATAATGGTCAGCTTTTGAGGGGTAATCGCTAGCTGTTTCAAGAGAAATTTATTGGTGGTGGTCCTGCCTGTACCTGATTTTCCTCTCAATCCCTTTGTGCACATTGTAAAATAAACTATATGAACGTGCAACCATGGGGACAATGAAGAGAAACAGGTTCTCCACTCGTTGTGCTGGAGGAGAAGTCAGCTCGCACCAGCGCCACCCAGCGGTTCTAGAGAAGAATGAGAATGAGCACACCTCCCCAAACAGGGCTTTTGAAGAAGTTTTATAAAATTCCGGAGTCTGTTCCTTATTAGGGTGTTCAACTCAGCGGCAGCGCCTTTTCATCAGAAGACATCTGCGAGATTATGCGCGGGAGGAAGAGGTCGCCTTTGTAAGCAATCTCTGGCTTTCTCAGGTGGCTTCCAGCTCGCGCCAGCGCCCGCGCGACACCTCGGGCCCAGCTCCGGCTCTCTGGAGGAAAAGGCCAGTGCTTCCCGGAGCGCGTGCTCTCAGAGCCCAGAATATCCTGAAACCCCTTCGCCCGCTCTGAGCGCCGAGTGCCGGGCCCGGCCTCCCCCGCGGGGCACCGGCTCCGGCTCCGAGGCCCGGCCGAGGCCAGGCCCGGGCCACACCAGGTGGGCGGGCAGCGGTGGCACGGAGAAGGCGCCCCCAGCCCGCCGACCGGCCGACCTGCCCGGCGTCCGCCTCGCCCGGCCTCCGCCTGCACCGGCCCCCGGGGCGTCCCGCCTGCTGTCCGTCTCTCACCTCCTGTGTGTCCGCGTAGTAGCTGTTCCAGTCGCTGCTCTCATGCCCTTCCATCTTCACAGTTCCTAACATCCTGGAGCCACCGTGCCCGATGCAACCGTACAGCCCAGTGCAAAGCGACGGGCGGCCGCGCGGCGCGGGGCGGGGGGGCAGGGAGCGGAGCGGCCACAGTCACCGGAGCGCCCGCGCCGGCCCAACGCCACCTTAGCGAGGAGGAAGCCCGGCGCTGCGGGGCGCGGCGTGCGCGGTGGCGGTGGCGGCGGCGCGGCGGGCGGGGGCAGGAGGCGGCCGCGGAGCGCGGCGCCCGGGAGCGCCTCCGCGGGAAGTGAGCGGGCGGCCTCTGTGAGACGGGTGCAGTTGAGCTGATGTGGATCTTACGTCGCTCGAGTGCCCACCTCCTCGTCCTCTCCCCATTTGTCCGCCGCACAAAGACGCTCGCACCTACAAAGCCTGAGGTGCACCTGCGAGGCGGCCGCCCGCCAGTACCGCCGCCGCGCCTCCCGCCCAGCGGCGGCGCCGCAGCGCGCGCCCCCTGAGCCCCCTCCCGCCGAGCCCCCTCCCCCAAACCCGGCCCTCACTTTGTTTACAAAGCAGCGTAATTGGTTTAAGCCCGGAGGCTGGGGGAAGAGGGAAGTGGGGTGGGGGTGGGGTGTAACCCCCTTTGGAAGCGGAAAAAAGAAAACGGGGCGGGGCGGGCGAGCCAGCGAGGATCCGCGACGAGACGCGCTCGGCCGGAGAAGGGCTGGGGGCGGTGCCGTTGGAGCCCCGGCTCCCGGGGCAGTGCCGGCTAAACGGCCCAGGGTCTCTCCCCAGGGGGACCTGCCGCCCTTTGGATGCCCGGGCGGCACCTCGCGTCCTGTGCCCCTCCTGCTCTTCTGCCCGCTTCCAGCCCCCACTCTCCTGATTCTTGCCCAACTTCGGGAGACGGGAGAATACAGACACCCACCTCCCGCCCCTCCGGACTTCAGGCGTGAAAAAGGAAAAAGCCCCACTTTTGCCCCTTCACTAGAAACTCGGCCATCTGAGTCAGCCGAGCAGAATGACGTTAGGCCGATCCCGGCCCTGGCTAGCAGAGCGGAGACGCTGCCACGAAACCCGTACCTGCGGCTAAGAGCAGGTGAGTCATAGCACCGTTTTATACCTTTATGACAAAACTTTTTTTTTTTTCCGCCTCGGCCCGCTCTACTCCCCTTGTCATCTATAGCAATCATAAAGAGGAAGAAACTGAGAACAGATGTCTCTGTGATAGGGCAGGCGGACCTGAGTCGGGCCGTCCTCCCTCTGCCCAGCTCCTCCTCCTCCCACCCCCCTCTTCGCAGTCTCGGGAATGAGCTGGAGGCGGCTGTCCGGTTTCTGATAGGGAAAGGTCAGGGGGAGGAGACATCTCCCTAAATTAGCGCGTTAGCTGGCAGAGCCTGGCCGCCGGTACCGGAATGCAGCTACGCTGCTAGACAGGTGCCAAACCGAAGTCAGCAGTGGTCTTCGGCGCCGTCTGGTCCCGTCTCCGGCTTGGAGGGGCCCGGCTAGGACACCAGGTGCTGGTTTAGTTCCCGTCGGTCCCGGACATCGATGGGAAGCTCTCTCCCAAGCAAAGGCTCTCGGCTCCTGTGAAGCTCTGGGTAGTGTGCTGCCAAGTCCTGAGGAGTACCAACCAGAGTGACTGGGTGATAGGCACTGAGTTGGTGATAGGTTGCGTGAGTGTGTTTCTGACCGTGTGTGTTTCTCGTGTGACCCTGTGTGTTTGAGTGTGTCGTGCCCTCTGTAGAATCACGAGGTTTAATAGTAATAAAATAAAATCTTTCTAAAATGACTAAAAAATCCGCAAAATTCTTCTTTAGCAAAGTTTTAAAAATGTTATTAGGCTCATTTTGAGAAATATGTTTTAACTTGTCTCCCAAACAGGTACCTTCCCTACTCCCCTCTACCCCTTTGTTCTTATTTAAATCTTTCCTCCTTGAAATCTGGCAACAGGATCAGGTTAAATCCTTGAACCAAACAAATCTCTTAAATCAGCAGGGGAGTAGAAGAGGGTGAAGATGTGCAGGTAAGGAAATTAAAAAAAGATAAAAGCATTGGGTTACAATTCATTTTTTTAACAAAAAGGTAGGAAGACGTCACATTGTAAGGAAAGCAGTGAGAGTGAAATTAAACCTCCCTGAAAACCTAAGCGCAGGAGCCCTCTCTAAATGCAGCCTGCCCCTGTAACTGCAAGTCCGTCCCATCGATTTGTGTACATGTATCTGCAAATGTGTGGGTCTGCACATATTGCCATCAACTGCTGGACCTTAGTAGAATTTGTAAAGAACACGGATGCTTAGCTTCCTCTGAGCCGGGGGCGGCGGGGGCGGGGGTGGGTGCGAGCGCTAATGAGCTTCCTTGTTCATTCCGCCTTGATACTCCAACGCCCTTTTGCCTCTCCAGCAACCTCGAACATGACTAGGGCATTTTTCAATGGTTAGTGACAACTTAGTAAAGCTTTTATGGTGCACAAGAAGCTGGTGCTTTAAGGGGGAGGAAAAACACCAGTGTCACCTTAAAGGGGTTCAGTGAAAGGAATCAGGTATTTTTCCTCTTATCCCATTTTCCAACCCTACTAGGCCTCATCCCCCCAAAAAAAGAAAGAAAGAAAAGAAAAAGTCAACTAAAAAAAATAAATAAATCTCCCGGTTCATAGCGGGATAGTCAAAGCGAAGTTTCTCCAGAGCTTCCTCAAAGCCCAAGGCAGTAAACCGTGAACTCGGCCAAGCTTCAGAGCCGAGCGGTGATCCAGCCTGGCGGTTCCGAGGCCCGCGGTCACAGAATTACAGGGGTCACAGCGCCTCCTGTCGTGGGGAGGGGACGCTGAATCCGTCTGCCGGCTAGTGAGCTTCACCGCGGGAGGCTGCAAATTCGCGTGCCTCCCTCGGCCAGCTATTTTGGTTCACACAGCTGAATGACTGCCCAAGGCCTAGAGGGAAAGGTGGCAGTTCGGCTAGACTCCCGTCTGTCTCCATCTCAGTGGCGGCATTCCAAGATACTGAACAAATTTAGGAGGTGAAGGTTTAGTGTACCCAGATGTCAGCTAGTCATTTCCTCGAGTTTTAAAAAGCGCAGCACCTGGGCCATGCTGGGTCTTTGATTTGGAAAATAAACAATAAATTAAAAAATAAATAAAGCAAAGCCGCTGCCTCCCGGTTGCTGGCCAGTCCGCAGCCTGGTGGCTAGCCTCGCCGCTGCAGCCGGTTGGTTTACAACCTCTTTTTGCAAATAGGCTCTGTCCGTACGCTTTGCAGGAGATTGTGCCGCGTTTTCCCGGGAACTAGACCTGTTTTCAGCCTTGGGGAGCCACGAGGGCAGCCACGTGGCAGCTCCTGGGGAGTTCGGAGCCAAAGTCGTCAGGGCGAGAACGGGTCTGCGCGAGCCTGGGCCACCCCGGCGGAGACCACGGGGCGCTCCGGCGGTCGGGTGCGCGGGGCTCTGTTGCCCCGGGGCGAGCCGCTCCGCCTTCCCGGGAGCTGCGCCTTCTACGCCCTTGGGGTAGCCTCCCGGCGTGGTCTCGGAGTGCGAGCAGGTAGCCCGTGGTCCGGCGGCCGACCTCTGCCACCTCCGCGTCCCTTTTCCAGCATTACCTGCCTAGGAGCCGCTTCCACAGATGGTCGCCGGGGAGGGAGAAGCGGAGGGTGACAACGGCAGGAGGCTGGTGGAAGGCCCGAGGCGTGCACCTCGGATCCCGCCGGCTGCCTGGGGGCGGCGCTGGGGTCATTCCCTTTTAGCCGGACGCCAGGCTGGGCTGAAGGCAGGACCCGAGGCCGGTGGGGCTTTGCGGTGGCCCCTGGAGCCTTTCCAGGACTTTTTCCTCGGGTGTTCCCAGCCTGTCCCCTCTCCCCGCCGACTCGACCCCGACGGCGTTTGTGGGCAGGTCTCCGCTGCCGTGGGCCCAGCCACTCTCGGTGCAGATTGGTCGGAGCCCCTCCGCAGGCCTACACTCGCCACCCAGTTAAGAAGCTTAAAAACTTCGCCTTCGGGGTGAATCAGACACAATGAAACTAAGACCAGTCCTCACGCGGTTTAAAGCCAACCCGCACTGGGATCCGGGGTCGGTCTAGGACTACCCAGGACCGTCGGCCCGGGAAGCTGCAACTATTTGCTCTTGCGTGTGCCAGGCCTACGCGAACCGAGGCGCGTGCCGGGCCTGGGAAGGGGCCCGGGCCCGGCGGGAGGGCGGACCCCACGCCGTCTTCAGCCTCCCGCTCACACCCTCGAGAGGCGCGGCGGCCCAGGCTTTCGCGTCCCACTGCAGCCGGGGCCAGTGTGAGGGGCAGGGGCAGGAGAGAAGCTCCGAGTTCCTGCTCCTTCATTCCTTCGCTGCCTCTCCTCCCCTACCTTTTCTTTCTTTCCTCATACTCGCCTTTCTCTGGCCTACCATCACTAAGTAATTAATTAGGAAATTAATTCACAACTCACAAGGCGTCCGACCCCCAAAGGGTAGGGGCCCAGGGACCACCTAACCGGCCCTGTCTCGCGGTTCCATGCGGAGAAGGATGAGGTCCCCGGCCTCACCGCTGGCCGGTGCTAGTGTGTGCGGACCAACACATATCCACGTGTAAGGCGTCCACATTACTGGAAAAGTTCAATGCAACATTTTAGTCCCAGCTCTTTACCGCTGGGGTTGCCCCTTCCCCTACTGTTCCTGGGGCTGCCCGGGGCGCGGGGCTGGCTCGCCGCAGCCGGATGTCGGAGCCGGAGCTGCTCCCCTCTCCCGGCCTCACCCTTGGGCGACAAAACTGTTCCTCTGGCCGTGAAAGAGCATCACCTTGCCAAAATCAACTTGCATTTTCATGTATTCAAATGAGAAAGATTGGGAAGGGCGACGTGCCCTCTGGGCAATCTCTAGCCGTGGAAGGAAGGGGTGAGTGCCACATCGGTCCCCGCAGAGAGCCAGGACTTCTCTCCCTCGTTGCCGGGCAGTGGACACGGCGCCCCTGTCCAGACCTGGGTCCTTGCCGCCCTCGAGCGTCGCCAGCCAGCTGTGCTCCCCAAGTTACCGACTGCTTCACTCATATGGGTCAGGGCAAGCCCGAGGAGGTGCCGGGCTCCAGCTAGTCTCTCCTCACCCCCTCACCCACACTGTGCGTCCCTGGAGCCCCATCTCTTCTCATTAGGGCCCGTACTTTCCTCCGTCGACTTGAAAACCTCTGGAGTTGGGGCCCTAGGGGAGGGATTGGAAATGGACACTTAGACACAGAGTTGGAAAATTAGGGAAAAACGTAACAAATTTTAGGCCTGAGGGCAGAAAGGGTCCGGAGTAGCTGAAACCTACTGTGTGTCACAGACTGGGGCGAGGCTGATTGAGATTCCGGCGTTCCCCCCCACCCCCACTTGCTGCCTGGGGTGGGGGGAAGGGTGGCGGAGAGCTGGGAGCCTGGAAACCTGGGTCAGAGTAGGTCGGAACCTCGACTCCTCCACAGAGAAACGCGTGCTGATGTGAAGCTGTGGTGGAAACTGAGGGCACAGATTACCCAAGGAATGCCATCTCTTGCCTTGAGGCGGCCAGCTTAAATTTAAATCCATCCTGAACACCCTGCCTAGGCGCTGACCACCCCCTTCCCATCCACTCCTTCCCCCGAAACACACCTGAGGAGTTTTCCCACGGCCCCTTGAAAGACGTGATAGTTTAACTTTGGCTATTCAAATGTGATTACCCTCAAATTTACATAGTTCTGTTTAACAAAGCTTTTGTAACAATAAAAATAAATCATATCCAACATACAGAAAAAGAGGTAAAGATGTATTCTAGCCAAGCTGTTTTTCATTGTATTGGCTTTTTGATTCTCACCTAATTTTAAAATTGTTCTTTGAACTGACAGAAGAATAATTTATTAGAAAGGCTGGAAGGTGGTTACATTCATTATTTAAAATTAAAATTCGATTCAGGGATACTGTTCAGAGTGGCTTCTGGGACTTCCAGAAGCTAATCCAGAACTAACATCAGAAGAAAGTTTTGTTTTAACTTTAACGAATTGTGCAGTTGTTTGAAGTTTTTTCGTGTTTCTTGTCCTGTTGGCCACAGAGCAAAACCAGTACCTAGCTCACGTGGTAAGTTTGCTTCTAAACAGGAACACTAGGCAGAAGCCTCTGTGTCAGCATTCCCTTTTGCCGGGTTACTTCGTAAGATTTGCAGGAACTTTGACCACATTCTGTAAGCTACAGGCTTGGTTGCCTATTATAAACACATCAAAGTAAGAAATGCAGCTGCCAACTTTGGGCATTTTCTGTGGTGGCAAGTCCAGCACAGGCTCCCTCCCTGTCTGTCGCGAGGACTTTGCAGACCTTCCTGACCAAATGAGCTCTTCTCTTTTAGGTCCAGATTCCTGCCAGGCTCTTATCACTCCCCTAAAGCAAACTCCATTGTGTCTTCTCATTTTATTTGTTTTCCTTGCTGGGCTAGAAGCTCTCTGAGGGTGGAGACCACAGTGGACCCTGCTGCCAGAGCAGAGCCTGGAGCACAGTATATTTTCAATAAAAATTTGCTGACTCAATCAGTAAACTAACTACCCCAGTTGAGACATTGGACAGGCTGGTGTCAGGTGGGAAAGGATGCCGAAGTCTAGAAACCATATCCACCCACTCTAAAGTCTCCAGGTGAGTGTACAATCAGAGATGTATCTCAGCCCAGTGGGCTTTGTAATGAACTGACCAACAGAAGAATGAACAAATGGAGTGACAGGTACTTCTGGCAGAATGGCCACAGTCTCAGAGTCCTGGGACCCCTGGGCTTCCAAGCCCACTGGGCATGGCTGTTCCCCTGGCATCCATTACTGATTTTAAGCAAAATCATCAGGGTGACATGCTCAAATCAGAAAGCCCCCCACATCACACTGGTACCAGGACTTGGCAAAGTCAGGGCCCCTTTGCTCGTCTAGGGGCACCAACATGTGGCCCAAGGCAAATATTTCACCCCCCACAATCTCCCCTTGCTGCGAAAAGGCAGCAGCCACATCTTTCAACAGCAGATATTGATTAAAAGCTAAAAGGTAGAGAAACCCCATCAATTTTCCATCAAGCAAAATGTTTTACTTGGTGCTGTAAAAGAAATGTCTCTGTTTAAATAATAATTGAAAATGGCAAACAAATGAAGCCGAGCCCGTGCCCTCAGACGTAAGAGCCGTGCAGCAGAACTCTTAGTCTGGGGCTGTGCTTCTGGGGTGGGGTGTGCTGCCTCCCCACCCCAAAGCTGGGGGACACCTGGGGCGCGGGCTGGGCGGCTGCGGTTTGTGGGTGCAAATTGTCCTTCTGGCCTCTGGGCTCTCAGCGCGCCCTGGCATGGCAGCATGGTTGAAATCATCAGTCATTTACCTTAATTGCCTCCCTGTCTTTAGGATCCCAAACATTTCATTCCACACACCTTACCTGTGTGATGTAATGATTTTCCTAAAGGACCACCAAAACTCTCACTGCATTTTTGTTGCAAGGTATTAACTAGAAACTCCTTCTGTCAACTTGTCCTCCTGAAGTTTTATTTGCCATGAAAGCATGCGTGAGAGTCCCTGAGAGAGGAAATAACGTGTGCCTCCTTTTCTTCTGGGCTGCTGTCACTCAGGAAGCAGCCCGGCAGCACCGTGCCCCAGCCACAATCTGGTGTCCTCGATGTGCCCTTCCCCACCCCTCACCAGCACCGGCGGTGTGCCGCTCAGCCAGAGTTCAGGTGCCGCTGCCACAGACTCCGTTCTCTTAGATAACGCTGTCCTCCCGTGGTTGCTCCCCACACCAACCCTGGTCGCTGTGGCCTGGGAGTCCATGGCCTGGGGGAGGGATTCAGAACTCTGGTCCAGGCTAACCGTCGTATGGACTTAGGTTCTAGTAGATCTGGTGTAGGCTGGTTTGTTTGTTTTTCAAATGCCTTCAATGATACAGTCAGCTGGGTGGATCTCACACTCCTCACCCCACCAGCCTCCTCCTGCCAAATACCTTCCATTGTGAATCGCTGACCTCTTCTGACCTCCTTGTGACCCTCCCCTCACGCCCCTCCAAAAGAAGTGGTTTCAATAAATAAAGTGCGCAGTGCTCGGGTTGAAGGTCAGTTTACATTGGGGCAGAAGCTTCTAAAACTCCTGCAGGTGCTGGAATGAGAATAAACTGGGCATTGTCCCAAGAGATGGGAGACAGAGGAAGCCAGGGATAGAGAGGATATGAGGAGATGTAGACGGGGTGTTGGAGAGGGTGGTGAGCTTGGCTGTGCTCCAACCAACCTCCAATTTTCTGGAGAACCTGGGAAGACTCTTTGGGCTTCTGTTTCCTTCTTTTCCAAATGAGGAGCTTGGACTCCCAGTTCCAGTCATGGTCATTGTGAGTTAGAGGAACAAAGCCTGGAGTGGCTGGCTTGACAGTGAAGCCTGATGACCCCACCCAGGGGAACCAGGACCTGAGTGAATCTAGGAAGTTTGGTGGTGGGGATGAAGGGGTGACTCAGCACTGGGAGTGGCGAAGTGTCTCTCCAGGAGGGGCAGAAGAGTCTGAGGGAACAGGCACCAAGAAGAGTTCCCTCCCAGTTGCTCTAGTTTTGTGGTCTGTGTTTCATGGTACATTTTGGGCAGGAGCCTTTCCAGCATCTCCAAATACAGCAAGCAGCAGGTGAGCGAGAGAGAGCGTGAGCGAGAGAGAGCGTGAGCGAGAGAGCGCGTGTGGGCGCCCGCTTTCCAATTTCCAAGCCCAGGCAAAAGCTAATAGGAGGCACAGAGCTGGGCACACTCCCCTGGGCAAGGCTGGCTGCTGCTTCTCTGAGGCTGAGGGTCTCTCTCATTACACACGCCCCAGCCTAGCTTGTTCATGCAATTGACAAGCACAACAGGATTTATGTTTAAGAGCATGGGATTTGGAATCCCATCTGGATTCTAATCCGTACCCTCATCCAAGACTTGCTCTCTCTGAGCCTCTGTTTTCTCAGCTTTAAAAGGGGTATATTAGTACCTACCTCACACTAATTGTGTGCAGAGCAAATGCACTAAATGGTAACAAAGATAAAGAGCCTTCGCAGTACTCTGGGAGCCTGGGTGGTGTAGAATGCTGGACACGTAGTGGCAGGTACTGCCGCTGTGTAATCCAGGCCCCCTGGCCCATCCGCTTTACAGGTCTTCTGCACATGGTCATCAGCGTGGTTCCCTGGAAATCCCGGTCCCTCCTGACAACAGATCTGGAGAAAAGGGGAGCTCCCGTGTGGGGAGTGAGCTCCTGGTGTCTAGCCTCGCCGCAAGCCTCTTAGCATCCTTTGCGACCCTGCCTAGAATCCCCTCCGGGTCTCCCCTACCCGACCAGTGGACCTTCCCTGGGGCGAGGCGAATCCTCGGATTCGCCTGAAGTGTCACCTGAAGGGGATGAGGATACTGCATTAGACACAGATAAGGACCTTCTGGGGGAGGAGGCTCAAGGTTACTGAGAGGTCCCTTTCCTCCTGCTCCCTAGGCAACGGGGAATCCTCACACTGCAGCAAGACAAATTGCCCTTCCTGAATCACTGGGTAAGAGGAAGGAAGTCAGACTCCAGGAGCACGCGTGTTCCCAGAGCCCCAAAGATGTCCTTCTGGGCCTAGGCAGGCTAGGTGCACCTGCGCCATCTCCCTGGCTATGGCGACCTCAGTCAGGTGAGACCTGGGGCCTGAGTACAGGAAGCATTCCTGTAGGGGCGGTGAAAGAAGTGCTCGGGGCTTCTGGGAGGCCATTCTGCCCCCAGCACCTGAACTTGGGGAACACTGATATGAGAAATAAGGACTCCCGATTTACTCAGGTACTTCTCCCTTCTTCAGACCCCTTTCTGAAGGACAGAGTTAGAAGAAACCACTTATGACTCATTTGGAGAAGTATCACTTAAGTCACATTCTGAAATCCTCAAAACCTAAGACATTACCTCAAGGGAGCTTCAATTGCTGTCTTTTAGAATTATTTACTATAGATTACTTGAAAAAAGTTTCTTCCTGGGAGTCTAAGTCCATCTGAATAAAACAGGCATGCTGTGTTTATGGTGGATCCTTCAAATATTAAAGACCCTAAATATTGTCTTGCACTTGGAGAAAGGCTTAGTGGGGTGCCCAGGCTTAATTAATACTAGCAATATGCTGACACCCACAAAAGGGTTTCTCCCATACAGATCCATTTGCTAAGGTGAAGAGAAGACTCAAGAATTGATTAATGCCTCTAACTGCATTAGCAGGCTTTGAAGAGATGGAGTTTGGGGGTAAATCTCTGGGCTCAATAAACAAGGATCCAGAAATTTCACACAGGACTTTGATGGGCTAAGAAGGTTCTGTGTACAAGGCTCTGATAGGTTTTTGAATTCTGCTTTACTTAGTAATGAGAACCTGGTGGATAAAAAAAACTGTTTCCTTCACTGGAGAACAGAAAAGCAACACATCTTCAAAGCTTATTAGTTTTCCATGGATCAGTATTGGGGGAGGTGCTTCTGGGGCAGCGGACTGGCACGCAGAAGTCGCAGGCAGCAGGCAATCTCTGGCTAAATGCAGCTTCTGTTTTTACAGCTTACTTAGGGAGAGCTGTTAGTTTTTCTAAGGATAAACCGGGCATTGGTTCTCTAAGCTCAATGTTTAGGCTACAAAGCACATCCAACAGTCTTACATGTCTACCTCTAGAAAAGAATGGTTCTGACCTCGAACTCAGCAGACTCTCTAGTGCATTACCATTCTTGAGGAGCACCTAAGCAAATCCCTTTGAAAGTGTAAATTGTAACCGGAATGCTAAATACGAGCCGCTACCTCCAAGAAAAATAAACTCTTAATTCTCAGCCAGGTATACTTGTTTTGGACCTGGCTTGTTAGTGTTATTTGTATCTTTTCTTTTCAGATGGAGACTTTTATTCACAGAGTTTTCTTTCTGCTCACTGCTTGCTATTTTTTCTTACCTTAAAAATCCTGAGACCATGCCAGGTGGCCAGACTTCTGAGGCACTCTAGGAAGGGTAAAGGCTGACATCCCAGGGGTTCTATCCTGAACTCCATAATTTCAAATGTTAGAATCACATTGGATTTTAGGGGCCAAGGGAAGTCTGGCATATGTTAATTAGGTCGCAGTGGGGAAAATAGCGTAAGCAGGCTGCGGGTAAGCAATGCCAGGAGAGGACCTTAAGGCCGGAAAGTTGTCTCAATGCATTAGTTTCTATGGATTAAAGCAATACAGGCAACTTGGTGTAGTGGATTGTGCTGGTTATTCTCTGTTATGCTTCTGAGCCCCTTCCTCTGCCCTGTTGTTCTTTGCTCCAGGGTCTAGTCTCTACGGACTTCCAGCTGGGTTTGGCCAATGTAGAACAATGGTGTGGGAATGGAGGCCAGAGGAGTAGAGCAGTAGGTGTACCTGTTCCTGCTGCCTTCTCCCCACATCACTGTGGCTTTGTCCTTTAATGCCTGTCTGAGCCTACAGCTTCTGTCAGTTGGTCCCTCTTCCCAGCTTCAGCTCTCTCCAGGCTTTGCTAACACCTCCTTTTCACCCTTACTTCTTCAGATCAAGGGTGGCAATACCTTCCTGTTGCTCCTGGACCTTGAATGTTAGTTCTCCTTAGCCCAACCTATACCCAGGTAAATAGTTCTCTCAGTTTACTATGCCTCCCCCATACCACCCTGTTAAACCTTTTTGACCATGTCATCTGTTTCCTGGAAGGACCTAACTGACAAGGAAAGGAACGAAGACTCATGGAAGTGCCATACGGTGTCTTCAATGCTTTCCAGCGTCGTGCTCATACTGTAACTCACCACAAGGCTCTACTCCTTCCCCATAACCATATTGGAGTGCAGCCGTGAAGGCTCCCGGGTTTCTGCAGGCCAGGCTGCCTTTGGGTTTAGCAGGGGGAGCAAACTCTGAGTATATTTGCTTTCTATTCAACATTTTAATTTGCTAATTTGCATTTGATATCACTGTTAAAGTAATTTATGTCAAAACCAAATATTGATAGTGTCCAAGTTATTTTTTCAACCTTTGATTAACTGATCTTTGCTATAAATCACAGACTGAGACTTTTGCTAGTGGCGAATTATATTAACATAACCAGACACTGAAGTAGGTCCAGTGATCCAGGGGCTCATGGGAAATGTTCATGTACATCCCTAAGGTCTGAGAATCTTTGGCTTCACATCTCTGTAATAATGAGTCTGTGCTCTGGCAACAACGCAGTCTTGGTGGATGCTAAATCAGTGATATTATTTAGGTGTGTCCATCAGTGAGCACTCTCTGTGGGCCAGGCATTGTACTGGATACTGAAGATACTAAATTTAAGACAAGATTCTTGCCTTTCAGTGATTAAAACAATGCTTCAATATCATTATAGTTAAATTTGCATGCCTCTATGATTAGAAAAAGTTGACAGAAGTGGAGTTTCTAGGATGAAAGACATGCATGTGTTTAAGGCTTTTGAGACATTTTACTACATGACATCTAGCAAAATGGCAACAAAACTCTATAGTGATCCTATTTCTTCACTCCCATTCTCGTATTCTATTACCGACCTTGTGATTTGAATGACAAAATTGCATGCCATTGTTTTAATTTGCATTTCTGAGATTACTACTGAAGTTGAATATTTTTATATTTTTATTGGCCATAAATACTTCTTTAGGAACTGCCTTTTCATGTCTTTCTTAGTCAATTAAAAATTTTGACTGCTTGTCTATTTCTTATTCAAAGATTATTAATTCCATGCCTGCCATAAATGTTGTAAGTTTTATACCAGGCTTTCATTTGCATTATAATTTTATTTTTAAATGCATAGAAGTTTTTAAAAATACCCATTAATATTTTTATTTATAATTTCTGGCTTTATTGGCTAATGCTTATAAGTCTTTCTACATCTGCTACTCTTAAGCACAGCAAAATCTTTCATTCAGTTGGAATTTATTTATTTTTTAAAAGATTTTATTTATTTATTTTTAGAGAGAGTGGAAGAGAGAGAAACAGCAGTGTCAGGGAAAAACATTGAACCCGCAGCCTAGGTATGTGCCCTGACCGAGAATGGAACCCACGACCTTTTGGTGCACTACACACTGAGCTCCAACTGAGCCAATCCAGTAAAGGCTAGTTACAACTTTTAATTATACAAAATATTAATGAACACTGTTTATTTACCATTTAAGTTGTTTCCTGGCTATATGATAGACATATTTCAAGGTTACACTAATGTTTACATTTTTCCAGTTTAGGAACATGGCCTATATGTTATTTTTGTGCAGTAGATGGTCCCAAGACCAAGCAGATGTGTCACTTCCTAAGCACTTTGGCTATTGGCACATTCTATTAATTAGCACAGAAAAGTAACTTACTTATTGTCTGAAGGGGTTACTCCCACACTTAGAGTGGAGCTGCTCTAGTGGAGCACCCACAGGAGAGTGGGATGTGATGTGGTTCCCACGAACCTCAGGGATGGCAGGTTTTCCTCTGTAGGATGCTTCTCGTCTTGTGGGCATTCAATCACTTTTGAACTCTTTATATTAAGATGCAGAGCAGCACACCTTTGAGGTAAGAGTAATTATCTCTGTTTCACAAGTGAGGTTACAAAAACACAGACAGGGAAGCAACTTGCCCAACTGACAAAGCTCGGTGTGACCCCCTGGTCTCGTGCCTCTAGAGCAGGAGCTTCTCTCAGGGAGGCCCGAGAACACCTGGGTGCACCCAGCTCCACAGCTGGGCTGCTCTGAGGCCCAGCACCAGGGGCAGCACAGACCACTCTTTTATCTTGAACTTCTGGCATCTGGGACCTCATGGAGAAGGTGGTTTTCTCTTTCACTTTCCTGACCTCATTTATTAGTTGCCTGAGTATTTGGAGAGAGAAAGAGAGTTTGGTAGAGAATAGAGGTAATAGAATAAACATTTGAGGGCCTGCTAAGTGCAAGGCACTGAGCAAAGAACTATCATCTCACTATTTCATCTAACTGGTTTTTCTTTTTGTCCTTCAGTGAAATATAATATGGGAAAATGAACAAAATAGAAAATAATGGTTCATCACAAAGAAAAAAACTCAAGCAGCCATTACCAAGGTTAAAAACTAGAACAGCCTAGCACCCCAAGACTCCTGTACTGGACCCCTGCTCACCAGCACTTTCTCCCCTCCCTAGACGACTATTTTAACTCTTCTGGTTATCACTTTCTTGTGTTTATCTGTAGTGTATTGCCTGAGCACACATCCACAAGCACTAAACCTTTTGTTGAGTTTCAAACTTCATGTGAACGGAATGGTATAGTACGTTCTCCCTTGTGTCTGTCTGTCTTCATAGTTCAGCATCATATTTGTGAGATTCTATGTTGTTATTCACGGAGAAGTTTATTCATTTCCGTAATGCATACTATTGCTCCCTACACCACGATTTATGCATCTTACTTCTGATGGACATTTAGGTTATTAGTTTTCAGCTGTTGTGAATTAAACTGCTATGAATGTCGCTGTACATGTTTCTTGGTGCACTCGTGAATGAATTTCTTTTGGGAGTGGAATTGCTGGGTCATAGAATGTATATTCCACTTCAGTAGTTATATTTTAATAGGAACTCTCCTGAATCTCTTGCTTTTGATTTAAAGATTCTCTGGATGAGTTGGGTTCCAGGTGGAAAGCATGAAAAATCCCCCACCCCTAAATGTACCCTTAACTGGCATATGATGCAGACATAAATATTTAAAAAAATATTTAAATATCGTGGTCCAGCATTATTCGTTTAAATATAGGAGGAACAAGAGTGTCAAGAAAGCAGTTGGTTAAGCTGGGCAAAATCAGCCGATCGAGGGAACTTCAGTCTCGAAGATTCTTTGGGAGCAGGGTCTTCACGCCGCCGGAAGAAGTGAGGCCGCTCAGCGCGGGTTTGGGCTCGGATTCCCAGGCTCTCCGGAGCGGGATCCGCCGGGCAGCGCAGCAGGACCGCCGGGCCCAGGGCGGGGGCGGAGGAGAGCAGAGGAGAGCGGGCGGCTCGTTGCCGGGCGACGGAGCGCGCTCATCCTTCCCCGAGAGCGACGGGAGCCCACCCTGCCGCTCTGCCGCCCTGCCGCTGACAGGCCGGTTGGAGGCTCGCGGGGGCGGCGGTGCCGACCTTCCCGCCACCTGAGCGGCAGCTGAGCGTCCCGGGAGGCGGGTGAGAGAAGGACGCAGACTGGGGCGCGGGGACTGCGCCTGGGAAGCCGCGGGAGGGAGCGGCTGCGATGTTTGGGCGGAGCTAGGGCTCCTCGGCTCCGCCTCCCTGACCTGCTCCTGTCTTCGCGAAAATTTGCGCGGAAAGTGGGCTGGGGCTGCAGCCGGGGCTGGAGCGGCGGTTGGGGCTGGAGCCGTGGTGGGGGCTGGGGCGGGGCGGGGCGCACGTGGCGAGGAGGAACGGGGCGGGGAAACCCGGCGGGAGGGAAGACCCGCCGGATTTGACGGCCGGGAGGTGGGACAGAAGCCCGCGTTTGTGGGGCGAGAAAGGAGGGGCGGGACTCCGAGGGGCGGTTGGGAGTGTGGAAGCTCACTGTGGAGGGAACTGAACTTCCAACACCCTGACTCTTTCTGCTGTGCTTTGACAGGGGCGGCTTGTTTCAGGCAAACCTTGGACGTCATTACATGGCCTCCGCCTTCAGCCCTGAGGTCAATGTGTCCAATTTTGGAATAAGGAGTTGTTTCCTGAGTGTGGCCCTAAAACCCTTGGCCGGGGAGCGGGGTGCCGTGGGCTCGGTGGGAAGCTCGCTCGGCGGTGAAGGCGGTGGATCCGCAGTGAAACCCTGGCGGACGCCCGTGGAAGGAGTGCGAGGGCGTCCCGCAGTTCTCTTAGTTTTAACGTGCAAATATAAAAGTTTATCAAGTTGTTTTTCCTACTTACAACTTCACAGAGATATAGTTTATATTCAGTGAACTGTGCAACACGTATGGTTTGTATCGTACAGCTGTATAATTGGATGAGTTCTGACAGACGTGCACAAGTTTGAAACAGTTACTGGAAACAAGGTAACTGAACCTTTTCTTTCCTCCGTTCCCTGCAGTGTCCGCCCTGCTCCGGCCCGCTCCTCCCAACTACTTCCTGTGCTGATCTGCTGTGTGCGCCATAGAGTAGGTAGCATTTTCTAGAAGCTTATATAAATGGAAACACACAGTATATACTTCCGTGTGTGTGCGGCTTCCTTTACCCAGTATAATGACTTGCCAGGACCTTTGCCTTGGTACTGTAGGTTTTTAGTAAGTTTTGAAATTGAGTAGTGTAAGTCCTTTAGCTTTTTCTTTAAAAAAATCACAGCTATTTTAAGCCATTTGAATTTGTGTATGCATCTTACAATCATCTTATGCTTTCCATAAAAAAGCCTGCTGGAATTTGGACTGGGATTGCATGGGATCTATAGACCTGTTTCGGGGAAATTGCCACTTTAAGAATATTATTGAATATTCCAGTTTATAAACATGGTTTGTGAATTTTTGTAGCCCTTCAGTTTCTCTTAGCAATGTTTTGTAATTTTCATTGTGCAGATTTTGGACATCTTTATCAAGGTTGTACAATACAAAGGTAACACACAAAATTAAACTATTTTTATATGCTACCACCAAACATTTGGAAAATAACACCCCCTCAAAATAAAATACTTAGAAATTAATCTAATTTCCTTATTAGCACTGGCAGTTGTTTTGTAGGTTCACTGAAGTTTTTAAGCAAAAAATTATGTCATTGGCAATAAGGGAGAGTTTTCCTTTTCAGCCTTTATTCTTTTTATTTCTTTTTCTCACTATATTGTAATGGCTTAGGGCTGCCAGTAAAATGTTGAATACAATGTGGTAACAGATGAGGCATTTTTCCTGTTTTTCAGTGCAAGGGGAAAGCAAAACAATGTAATGTTAGCTGTAAGGTTCATTTTGTAAGTCTGTTAATCAGATTGAGGATGTACCTTGATCCAGTCATGTTCCCTATGATTCATAATTTGCCTATAATTATTTATTTATTTATATTATAAATGGATATTGGATTTTGATAAATGATTTTCCACTATTGAAATGATTATTTTTGTCTTTTTATATTCTGTTAATATTATGAGTTATATCGATCTTCAACTTTAAATAATTTTTTCTCTCTGGAATAAACTCTATATGATCAGGATATACTATCCTTTTTAAAAATATAGTTTTGGTTTTGATATGCTAATATTTTGTTAAAGATTTTTGCAGCTATGTTCATGAGGGGTATTGGTATGCATTTTCTATTTTATTTTTAAATATGAGGGGTTTGGTATTATGGTTATGCAAGTCTCAGAAAATGAATTCCTTCCTCCTCTATTTTCTGAAAACATTTGTGTAAGATTGGTGTTATTTCTTTCTTGAATGTGAGAGAACCATCTGGGCCTGGAAATTTCTTTGTTGTAAGATTTTGCCAGTGAATAAGTTTATTTAACATAGGACTATTCAGAATATCTGCTTTTTATGTTTTCTAAAATATTTATTTATTTAGAGAGAAGGAATATGAGGGAGAAAGTGAGGGAGAAGAACATCTGTATGAGTTTGCCTCCCCCACATCTCCTGTCTGGGACTTGGTCCCAGGCATGTGCCCTGACTGGGAATCAAACCAGTGACCCTTTGGTTCACAGGTCTGCACTCAGTCCACTGAGCCTCACCAGCCAGGGCTGCTTTTTGTGTTAATTCTGATGTTTCAGTTTTCAGAGATTTGCCCATTTTATCTAAATTGTTGAATTTGTTGGCATAAAGTTATTATGTTCTCTTATTGTTCTTTACTATCGTTAGGATCTGTAGTGAAAATCTTTATTCCTGAATCGATAATTTTGTTCTCTCTCTTTTACTCTTGAACAGTCTAGCTAGGGGTTTTAAATATTTTGTTGATATTTTTTAAAGAACCAGCTCTTGGCTCTGTTAATTTTCTCAATTGTTTTTCTGTTTTCTATTTTGATTGATTTACATCTTCATACTTACATCTTTCTATTTAGTTTGGGCTTCATTTAGTTCTCTTTTTCTAGATTCTTAAGGTGGAATTGTAGGCTATTCATTTTAGACTTTTCTTTTATATTTAATCATTTAAACTGTACTTTTCCTTCTAAGCACTCCTTTAGCCGCACCTCCACATTCTGATGGTGTATTTTCATTATTATTTAGTCTAAAATATCTTCTAATATTTCATATTTTTGTATTCCTTTTTATTATCTATTGACTTGTTAGTTACACCTTTCTGTATTACTTTAAAAAATTGTTTCTCTAGGGCCCTGGCCAGGTAGCTCAGTTGGTTAGAGCATCATCCCTATCCACCAAGGTTGTCGGTTTGCTCTGTGGTCAGGGCACATACAAGAAGCGACCAGTGAATGCATACAAGTGTGGAACAACAAATCAACGTTTCTCCTCCTCCTCCTCTTCCTCTTCTCTCTTTCTAAAATCAATCAATAAAATTTAAAAAAATCTTTCCCTAGGAATTATAATATATATGCTTATCATTTCACAGCTTAAAGTTAATACCGAACTAGTTTACATAAAATGCAGAAACTTAAAACCATAGTTCCCTACCCACCCTTATCCAGTCTTTTTGGTGGCTGTTATGCATTGCATCTGTGTACACAAACACCCCACAGAAAGTTGTATTTTTTCACACAATTAAAAAATAAGATAAAGGATGACTTTTAAACTTAACCAGACAGTTTCCATTTCTGATCTTCTTCACTCATTTCTGAAGATTCAGTTTTCCTCTGGTACAACTCCTCTTCAGCTTGAAGAACTTTATTTAGCATTTCTCGTAGTTATAATTTGCTGGCAATTCTCTTTTCCTTTATCTAAATGTGTCTTCATTTTGCCTTTAGTTTTAAAGAATATGCTTGTTAGATATATGATTCTGGTTGACAGGGATTTGTTTTTTTTGTCTTTTAGCATGTCACAAATCCTGTTGACTGTCTTTTGGTCTCAGTGGTGTTTGATGGGAAGGACATGGTCATTTTGGTTATACCCTGGACATCCTGAATGTTTTCCCTATAAATAATGTGTTGTTTTTCTCTTTCTGCTTTCAGTATTTTGCCTTTGTCTTTGGTTTCCAGGAGTTTACATGTGATGTTCTTTGACTTTATCCTACTTGGAATGTAATGGATCTATAAATGTATGTATTTCTCCAAATTTGGGATGTTTTCAGACACCATTTCTTTAAATATTTTCCACTCAATTCTCCCCTCTTCTTTTGGGACATGGATTACCCATTTGTTAAAGGTCATGGTTCTGTCTTACAGGGCTCTGAGGCTTTTGCTTTTAAAGCCTTTCTTTCTCTCTTTTAAATATTTGATAATTTCTGTTGATTCCTCGTCCAGTTCACTAACTCCCCTGACATCTCCATTTTGGTAGTCAAATTTTTATTGAAAATAATATTATTTTTGGATATAATACTTATTTTTCTTTTCCTGTTAAGATTTTCTATCTTTTTAGTCATGTTTAGTATATTTCCTTTACTTCACAGAGCATAGTTATAATAGTGGCCTTAAAGTCCTCATTTAATAATTGCAACCTCTGGGTCATCTCTGGGATGACATCTGTTAATTATCTTTGCCCTTGAAAATGGGTCAGATTTTCCTGGGTTTTTATGTCAAGTACTTTTTGGTTATATCATGGACACAGTGAATGTTTTGTTGTGTGGACTCTTGGTTCTGTTATATTCCTCTGAAGAATGTTGATTTTTTTTGTCTTTGCTTATTTAACAGGCAATTAACCAGGTTAGAGTCATTGTAAACTGTACCTTACTCTCTGCAGTTGGTGGTTATGTTCAGCTGAAGCTCATGTAGGCTCTTTAAGCCCTCGCTGTATTGCTTTGAGATTGTCCCACATATGCATGGCTCAGAGGTCAGTCTAGACTTGTGTGGTGTTTAGACATAGAAATGGGAAATTACACTCTTTGGCTCTCTCTCCTCTGGGATGTCTCTCTCACTCCTCTGTGGTGGTTGCTGTCTGGGAGCTTTTATCTGATTCTTCTGGTCAGAATTTGATAAAGGGCTTTTATTGAAATTTCTTTGGGTTCTCAATAGTTTAGAAAAAGTTATTTTCTGAGCTTGAAAACAGCTTTCCTCTATTTTCTATATCATTTAAACAACCAAAATATGTGTTATTTCCTATTATTATTATTAGGATCAGAGGTGGTAAAATCAGTATTATAGAAAGTGTCAAAAAAGTAGAGAAAATACTGTTACTCCATTTTCTTAACAAAATTATTAAAATCTTTGCATATTTTCTTTTCGAGTTCTTCATAAATTATAATCAGTGCACAAAGAGATCTTGTTTCTACCACTGCTATTTCAAAAGCAAATATTATTTTCAGAATATTTTTATTTTTCTTGCAATGCTGATGATTTTACTAGATGAGATAGATTGTCTGGAGCTTAATGTTTCTTTTGGAACTTTAGTGCCATGCATTGGAAGTTGATGTTGGTGTGTTTAGGAAGTGAATTGAGATGATATTCAGCCATGGACCCAAGAGAACCTAAATCTTGTCCTCAGTGGGCCACCCTTCCCACTGCGGTGCCTGAGACCATATAGTAGAGGGAGTCAAGGGGAACGAATCTGTGTAACCACTTGAGGCTTTGGCTCCATTCCCAGTGTATGACTCTTGTGACTGTTTCCAGTGTATTACTCTCTAGACTAGGCTGAATGCATGAAGAAATCATTTCCCTGTGTGAAGTGTTCATGTAGCTTGCAGCCAAATCCTCTGGTAGTCTGCTCTGTTTGTTTCTATCTTAGTTAGAGTCTAAAATAGACCTTTAGATCTCCTGTTCTAATAGGAGGAACAACCACACCTGCAAGAACCAGAGAGCTACCTGTTCCCGAGTTTAGACCGTTTACACAGGTAGTCCTCCCTGGACCTTTAGCAATTTTTGTCCAGTGAGCTTCCTCCTTAGTCTGACTAGACCTCACAGGACAGGAGAGAAACCTGGCTCTTGGCCTTTCTGAAGACCTCACTGTTCAGGTAGCCAGAACCTCTTGGTAGAGCAGGAAGGAAAAGGAATAGTGTTCCAATACTTTGGGGAAAAAAAGGAGAATTAAATTACTGCTCAGATTGCAAAGATTTCAGTCACACCCTGTCCCATGGTAAAATGTAGCATAAACTTAATCAGCATGGATAGGAAGGAGGCTTGATATCTTATGTACTTTCTCCTTTCGGGATGGCTACGTTATTTCCCCATGAGTATCTCCAAACCAGACCTACTCTCTTTCTTTTTAAGAAATTATTATGAAAAAAAGAGAGAACATGTTATTTTTCCTATGAGATTGGACATTTAAAGATGATTTTACATGTTTTACAGTGTTGAGAGGTGGGTGGGGGCTGTAAAGCACCACCCTTTGATGGACCGGCCCATTTAGCATTGGGATACCACCTATTTTGAAAATATAATAGAAGTTCCTCTTAAACTTAGGAGTTCTACTTCCTATTGGTTTATTTTTTTCATATAAAGAACAACCTTCCTATGAATAACAGAGAGTGTACTGAGAAATGTTGAACAATGAACACTTGTTAAACTTTAATAGCAAACCACAAACCTGGGAGAAGTTGAGAAGGGAATGCAAGGCAGGAACTGAGAAACAAAAGGGAAGTGCAGTTGGGAGAGTCAAGTCAAGTTCTCATCAGGTATTAATGTGTTCTGGTCTGTGTTCTGTCCCAGGTCCCACCTTTTAATCTTTTATAGGAAGAAATGCAGATGGTGTCAGTATGGACACACTGCCACCTGTGCAAACAGTAACAGCCAAAAACATTATGAGGAGGATTATGTAGCATTTTTTTTTTTAAATAAGAAAACTTCCTTAAGGAATGTTCACATACTATGTGGCCTGAAAAGAGGCAAAAGATTATTTTCACTTTTTAATAGAAAGTCTTGCTGCAGATAGAACTGAATTGTCTAAGGTTTGGTCAGTGATGGGGCTGTGTAGAGAAAGCAAGCCTGCTGATGGCCATATGAGAGCTCTGACATGCAGGAGGGTCTTGGGTTTGAGAACCAGCAAGAGATATTTTGGAGATCAATGTGTGACTATAGATATTGCTGGTTTGAGAACCAGCAAGAGATATTTTGGAGATCAAGTAATGTGACTATATTTAAAAGCTAAATAGGATGTTTTCTTTCTATTCCACATACTCTATGACAAGTGAAGATATTTAATTATAAAACTAATGTTTTTAGGAACTGATAAAAAAGAAATTAAACCAAGAAATGTGGATAAGTGCTAAGCAAAGAAACACAAACTAAAATAAGAAAATGTTTTTCATATCCAAGTCTTAAATCCATTGTATTTTGAAGCATGGCATAAAATGAAATGTCATTCCCTTCCCAGCCCCCATACTATAGTCAACCATTTGCCTCAGCACAATTTATTAATACTGCTTTTATCACCAATTTAATGCTGTCTTATAATATAAGCTATATTATTGTTAATTCTTTTGCTTACTCAGTCTATATGTTGATTCTAGTAGCTGTGTTTCAATTTTCGTTCTCGTATCTGGGTAAGTTTTAATTATCTTGTTAGGCAAGTGTTTCTTCATTTCCCTTTTCAAAAATTTGGCTGATCTACCCTGTTTATTATTTCAAATCAATTCAGAATTACTTTTCAAAGTTCAAAATATCATTTTTAGACTTTGATTAGGATGGCATTAAACTAATAACAGTATTTTGGGAAGACCTGATAAAATTAACATATTTGGTCTCCTCACCAAGGAATATTAACTGTCTCTTTAGATTATTTTTAAATTCTCACCTTGAGGACATTTTTTAAAAAATTGATTTTAGAAGGAGAAAGATGGATGGAGAGAAACATCAACGTGAGAGAGAAAATAACCAGTCACGTCCTGTACATGCCCTGAATGGTGGTCAAACTCTCAACCTAGGCCTGCGTCCCGACCAAGAGTCCAACCCACAACCTTTTGGTGAATGGACGACACTCCAACCTACTGGTGCCTAAATCTCTCTCTATTTGGTTGAGTCTTTCCTTTATGTCCTTAGTAAAATTAAAAGTCTTTATTCATGCTGTCTACCTTGTGGCTGCTATAGGGTGTGGTGGGCTGGGTAAGGGATGGAGACACCCAGGACTAGCTGGAGAAGGAAGTGGAGTGCTATCCTGCCAGGATTACTTGAGGTTTTGTGTGCCCGTGTGCACTGTGGCCTGCGTATACCACGGGGGTGGGACACTACAGTCTAAAGAAATGTTACAGTAAATCTAGGGGTTTCAGAAATGCCCACTGTAAAAAAGGCTTTTACAGAAGACTTGGAAGGTTGTAATGGTTCCTGTAGAAAGGTCAGTAGCTGGTTTTAAAATGTACAAACTCGCACCACCCACTGGTGTCTCAGGGAGCACAGTGAGCATTCCACTATGATAAACTATTTTTGAGTTGGAATTTTATCAACAGAACGTTTGTGTTATTTGTTAATATATTGTTATTTCACAGGAAAAATTAATCAAGATGTCCACAATTTCAAAGCACTTTGGACTGAATTACAAGGAAGAACTGTACATCCTTAAAGAGCGTGATAAGATTCGCCAGAAGACTAAAAAGGATTTTCTCCAGTTCAAGCAGAAGCTGGCCTCCAAACCGGCTGTCGATGAAGTTCCAGTCTTCAGCCTCCAGGACCCTGGCTCGGCCCAGGCTGTGGAGAAGGGGAGAGTTTTCTCCGCTGGACCCCAGCAGCCATCAGGGTCCCTTCGGGCTAAAGGCCCCGCAGCACCCGCAGCAGCCCTACTGCAGCAGGCACTCCGAGGTACAATGCGCCCCCCGAGCCCGAGTGAGGGGGCTGCTCCCGGGAAGCCGCAGGCGTTTCGCCCCCAGGACTTCTACATGCGGAGCTCCGCATTCCTCCGGCACCGGCTGCTAAAGCACCTGCCAGCCATCGCCACCAGTGTGGGCACGTCCAGACCGCTGGTCCCGATGCCACCGCCTGCACAGAGGAGAATGGCCAGGGGATCCTGGGGCCGGAGGAGCCCAAGGCTCTCGGGTGCCAAGCAAGTCCTCAACCTGGCCCAGGGGCGCGCTCCGAAGCCGGAGCCCGCTGCGCCCGCTGCGGCCGCTGCACCCGCTGCACCCGCAGAGGCCAGCACGGCTGGAAAGCAGAAGAGCAGCTTGATTTCCAATGCAGAGGGTGAGGTGGAGGCCGCCCCACGGCAGCAGCGGAGAGTGCGGATTCGCACCCACTACACGCCTGAGGGCGCGTCCAGGTCATTGTCCAAAACAGATGGTGAAACTGTCCAGCCGGCTGATGGGCTGGAGGCCGTACTGCAGGCCCCGCTGCCGGTGAGAGTGATCCCGACGTCCATAGAGGAGATCATCGCCTCGCTCCAGTCTGAGGCCCAGCTAGCCTCCGACCGGACTATCAGAGACCTCATACAGAGTGTCCTCGGCCAGAACTACGACATTCAGATGGAAGTAGGTGAAGGAGGGTTGTTCTCCTGGGTCAATGCAACTTTAGGATATATACATAAAATATCACAGTGCACGTGGTGTGTTATAAGCTAGACAGGCTAGACGAAACACTGGCGTGTTGTTTAAGTTCTTTGATTTTTGAATTTTTCATTGAAGGAGGATATCCTCTTTTCAAAGGTAAGGAAATTGAGGTGTCATTTCAAAAACTGGTTCAATGAACATTAGTTGTAAGCATGCGTAATACATTACTGGTAACGTTTCCTTTCAAAGTCTTTATGGTTACTTAGTATTGAAATAAGAGAACAAATGTTTTATATGAAAAACTCATCTTTTTCTCTTATACCTTCAGATTTTTAGCAGTGAATTTATATCCTAAGAAGAACATCAATATATTATTATTAAGAAATTGAATTTGTAAGAATTCTGTAATATTTCAGTGAAAACCATTCTCTCAGTTTTTTAAAAATTGAATTTATTAAGGTGGCATTGGTTCTCAAAACCATACAGGTTTCAAGTGTACAACTCAATGAATTATCATCTGCACACTGTATTGTGTGCCCATCACACAAAGCACAGTCTCTTTCCACCCTCTTTTATCCCCTTTGCCCACCTCCACTGACCACCTGCCTTTCTCTCTGGCTATCACCACACTGTTGTCTGTGTCTGTGTTTTATGTATATATATATATGCTTTTTTTGCTCAGTCCCTTCACTGTCTTTCATCCAGCCTCCCAACACCCCTCCCCTCTGGTAGCTGTGAGTCTATTCCCTGTATTCATGCCTCGGTTTCTGTTTTGTACATGTTTATTTTGTTCATTAGATTCCACATATCAGTGAAATTATATGGTGTACTATTGGTCTTTCTCTTACTGGCTTATTTCATTTAGCATACTATCCGAGTCCATCCATGCTGTCACACAAAGTAAAATTTCCTTCTTTTTATGGCTAAGTAGTATTCCATTGTGTAAATATACCAAAGTTTTTTTATCCACTCATCTATTGATGGGCACTTGAGTTGTTTCCAGATCTTGGCTATTGTAAATAATGCTGCAATAAACATAGGGATGTATATATTCTTTCAAATCAGTGCTTCTGATTTCTTTGGATATATTCCCAGAAGTGGATTGCAGGGTCAAAAAACAGTTACATTTTTAATTTTTTGAGGTATCCTCATACTGCTTTCCACAGTGGCTGCACCAGCCTGTATTCCCACCAACAGTGCACGAAAGCTCCGTTTTCTTTACATCCTCCCCCACACTGGTTGTTTGTTGATTTATTGATGATGATAATCCTGGCACATATGAAGTGATATCTCATTATGGTTTTAATTTGCATTTCTTTGCTGATTTGCATTTCTTTGCTTGATCATACAAATGATCAAGGCATCATTTGTATGTCCTTCTTGGAGAAATGTCCTTTTGGGCCCTTTGCCCATTTCTTAATTGGGTTGTTTGTTTTCTTTGTGTTGAGTTGTATAAGTTCTTTATATGTATTTTGGAATATAACCCTTTATCAGATGTGTATCATTGGCAAATATGTTCTCCCATTCACATCGATGTTTCTCTTATCTCTTTCTTTCCCCCTTCCCCTCCCTCTAACCTTCTCTCCCTTCCTCCCTCTCTAAAGCAGTGACAAAAATGTCCTCAGGTGACATTTTAGTTTTATGTGGTTCCATTTTGTTTATTTTTTCCTTTGTTTCCCCCTGAGGAGATATGTCAACAAAAATATTGTTGTGAGAAATGTCTGAGATTTTACTGCCTATGTTTTCTTCTAGGATTTTTATGGTTTTGTGATTTAACATTTAGGTCTTTAATTTATTTGGAGTTAATTCTTGTGTATGGTATAAAGTGGTGGGCAAGTTTTGTTTTTTGCATGTATGTGTCCAATTTTCTCAACACCATTTATTGAAAAATTATCTTTACCCCATTGTATGTTCTTGCCTCGTTTGTCAAATATTAGTTGACCATAATGACATCAGTTTAGTTTTGTGCTTTCTACTCTGTTGCATTGATTTATTATATGCCTGTTCTTGTGCCTGTACCAGGATGTTTTAATTACTATGGCTTTGTGGTATAGTTTAATATCAAGTAGTGTGAACCTCCAACTTTGTTTTTCTTTCTTAGAATTGTTGAGGGTATTAGAGGTCTTTCATGGTTCCGTATAAATTTTTGGAATATTCTGTATCTGTAAGATATGCCATTGGCATTTTCATAGGAATTTTGTCAAATATGTAGCTTGCTTTGTGTAATATGGACATTTTAATGATGTTACTTTTTCTTAACCATGAACATGGTGTATGCATGTACTTATTTGTATCTTCCTCAGCTTCTTTCTTCAGCATCTTACAATTTTCTGAGTACGGCTCTTTTACCTCTTTGGTGAAATTTATTCTTAAGTAGCTTATTTTGTTGTTGTTGCAATAGTAAATAGAATCATTTTAAAAATTATTCTTTCTAGCCCTGGCTGGCGTAGCTCGGCGGATTGAGCGCAGGCTGCAAACCAAGGCATCGCAGGTTCGATTCCCAGTCAGGGCACATGCCTGGGTTGCAGGCCATGGTCCCCAGCAACCGTACATTGATGTTTCTCTCTCTCTCTCTCTCTTTTTCCCTCCCTAAAAATAAATAAATAAAATCTTTAAAAAAATTATTCTTTCTGATATGATTTCAGTCTTCTTGAATTTATTAAGGCCTATTTTATGTCATAACATGCAATCTATCTTTGAGAATGTTCTCTGTGCACTTAGGACAAATACATACTCTGCTGCTTTGGGATGATTTGTTCCGTAAATATCAATGATACCCATCCGATCCAGTGTTGCTGTTGCCATGTTGATTTTCTGTTTGGAACATATACCCATTGATGACAGTGAGGTGTTAAAATCCCCTGCTACGACTGTATTGCTGTTGATCTCACCCTTAATGTTCACCAAGATTTTCTTTATATATTTAGGTGCTCCTGTGTTGGGTGCATATATGTTTACGAGGGTTATTACCTTTTGTTGGATTGATCTCTTTAGTACCATGTAGTGACCTTCTTTGTCTCTTATGGTCTTTGTTTTGAAGTTTATTTTGGCTGATATATTGCTACCCCAGCTTTTCCTTCATCTTTATTTGCATGGAATATTGTTTCCACCCCTCCACTTCCAGCCTGTGCGTAGATCTTTTATTCTGAGGTGGGTGTGTTGTAAGACAGCATGCGCCCCGTTTCCTTATCCATCCAGTTACCCTATGTCTTTTGGCTGGAGCATTTAATTCATTCACCTTTAGGGTTATTATTGGTAGGTACTTATTTATTGCTATTTTATTCTTTATACCTATGTTCCTTCATCTTTCTATTTCTTTCTTTCTTTGGTATTTTTCTTAAAGCAGACTCTTTAACATTGCTTGCAATATTGGTAGTGAACTCCTTTAGTTTTATTTATTTATTTTTAATTTCACCTTACTTTTTTTTTTAAATGATAAACTTGCTGGGTAAGGTAGTCTTGGTTGTAGGTCTTTGCTTTTCGTCTCGAGTATTTCACACCAGTCCCTTCTGGTCTGAAGTGTTTCTTTTGAGAAATCAGTGACAACATTATGGGAATGCTATTATAGGCAACTGTCCCTCTCTTGCTGCTTTTAACATTCTCTCTTCATCTTTAACCTTTGCCATTTTAATTTTGACATGTCTTGGTGTGGGCCTCTTTGGGTTCATCTTGATTGGAGCTCTCTGTGCTTCCTGAACATTCATACTTCCTTGCATAACTGTTTCCTTCATGAGGGTTAGGTAAGTTTTCAGCTATTATCTCTTCAAATAGGTTGTTGATCCTTTGTTCACTCTCTTCCGTCTTGTGCCCCCGTGATGCAGGAGCTGTTACACTTGTTGTTGTCCCAGAGGTCCCTTAGACATTTTTTCTTTTACTTTATGCTATCTTTTTTATTTTTATTTCATTTTTTAGAATATATTTTATTGATTGTGCTATTACATGTAGTTGTCCCATTCACCCCTCTTCACCCCCCTCCCATATGCATATTCCCCCCCTTTAGTTCATGTCCATGGGTCTTGCATATAAGTTCTTTGGCTTCTACCTTTCCTATGCTATCCTTACTCACCCCCTTTCTATTTTCTACCTACTATCTGTGCAACTTATTCTCTGTACCTTTTCCCCTCTCTCCTGCTCCCCCTCCTCTGTTGATAAACCTCTATGCGATCTCCATTTCTGTGATTCTGTTCCTGTTCTAGTTGTTTGCTTAGTTTGCTTTTGTTTTTGTTTTAGGTGTGGCTAATGATTGTAAGTTTGCTGTCATTTTACTGTTCATATTTTTTATCTTCTTTTTCTTAGATAAATCCCTTTAACATTTCATATAATAAGGAGTTGGTGATGATGAACTCCTTTAACTTGACCCTGTCTGGGAAGCACTTTATCTGCCCTTCCATTCTAAATGAAAGCTTTGGTGGATAGAGCAATCTTGGATGTAGGTCCTTGCTTTTCATGACTTGGAATACTTCTTTCCAGCCCCTTCTGGCCTGCAAGGTTTCTTTTGAGAAATCAGATGATAGCCTTATGGGAACTCCTTTGTAGGTAACTCTCTCCTTTCCTCTGGTTTCTTTTGGGATTTTCTCCTTATCTTTAATCTTGGGTAACTTAATGATGATGTGCCTTGGTGTGTTCCTCTTTGGGTCCAACTTCTTTGGGACTCTCTGGGATTCCTGGACTTCCTGGAAGTCTATTTTCTTTGCCAGATTGTGGAACTTTTCCTTCATCATTTGTTCAAATAAGTTTTCAGTTTCTTGCTGTTGTTCTTCTCCTTCCAGCACCCCTATAATTCGGATATTGGAACTTTTTGAGTTGTCCCAGAGGTTCCTAAGTTTTTCTTCATTTTTTTGGATTCCTGTTTTTTCCTTTTCTTCTGGATGGATGTTTGTTTATTTCTTTCATTATAAATTGTTGCTTTAAGACCTGGTTTCCTTCCTGTTACTGTTGGTTCTCTGAAATGTTGCTTTATTTCACTTTGGGTATCCTTCATTTGTTTTTTCAGTTTTTAAACATACTCAATCAGTTCTGTGAGCATTTTGATTACCAGGGCTTTAATTTCTCCATCAGATAGGTTGACAGTCTTCTTCTTGCTTAGTTCTCTTTCTGGGACTTTGCTCTGTTCTTTCATTTGGGCCACATTTCTTTGTCTTGGCATACCGGATAAGTTGTAAGGGGCAGGGCCTTAGGTATTCACGCTGGCAGGGCAACCCTCTCTGCTGCACTGCCTGTGTGGGAGGGGCCAGAGAGGGAACAATGCAGTTTGCCTACTCGTCTCTAGCCCACTTTCCAACAGACTCTCCTGTCAGACTGGAAGTATCTCCCACTGTAGCAGCCCCAGCCATAGCCCACAGTCAGCTCTGATTCTGTTTTCCCCTTATGTCAGCCCCTCCCATGCAGCCCACCGAGCTGGGAAGCCAGCTGCCCCCAAGGCTGCTGTTGCCTTGGTTTTTCTGAGTTGGCCTGTGGGGTCCCCACCTTACTGGTCCAGTGGTTCTGGTTGATTTTTTCTTTAAGTCCTTGGTTGTCAGAGTTCCGTACAGTTCTGGCGCTTCTGGTTGTTTATTGATTTTAGATTGGTTGTTACCCTCTTTTTGGTTGTTCGAGGAAGCAAAGGGTTTCTACCTACACCACCATCTTGGCTGGAACTCCTTAATTGAGTCTTTTTTAAAATTATTATTTTTTATACTCCCCTGAGGACATTTTTTCATTGCTTTTAGAGGGAGAGAAAGGGATAGAGGGTTTAGAGAGAGGGGAAGTGAGAGAGAAAGAGACACAAAGAAATGATGTATGAGAGAAACACAGATTGGTTGCCTTTCAAACATATCCCAACTGTGGACTGAACCCACAACCCAGGCATGTGCCTTGATGGGGAATCAAACCCGTGACCCTTTGGTATGCAGGACTATGCACAACCAACCGAGTCACACCATTTAGGGCTATAGTTGAGTCTTGAATGCTGTTGGCACTTTCGTGGGTAGAGTTAACCCTTTGGCCTGGCTGGCTATAAGAATAAACCTTGATCAATGATCATATGAGTTGCTGTGCAGGGTCTGTCCCCTGAGACAGAGTTGTTCCCAGCATGGTCTGGTGCCTGTGAGAATCCCCCTTTGGGTGTGCTGCTTGTGTATTTAGTTGGGTCAAGCTCTGGTCTGGTCTGAAGCTCACCACTGGTCATGTTGGTTTTGGGTGGTGTTCAGCACCAGTAGATGTCAGACATTGTGTGCAATCCACCTTCGGCTACGTGTCTGGAGCTAGCATGCTATTCACTGTTTGTGGCTGCATCTCTTCAGCCTGGGTATGCGTGGGAGGTGCCCATCTGTGCACAAGGGTCGACTTCTTCTAGCTTAGAACTGGGGGCATGTCTTAAAAGGCCCAAGATCTGCCTCCACCTATCACCTATTCTGCCTCCCTCTTAGGTTGCCTGGTCTTCCGCTAGAGGCCTCAGAAGAGATACTATAGAGTAGGCCTAGGCTTGCCTCCACCCACCCATAGTCTCTTCCACAGGTGCACGATTAGTAGGGCTGTGCAACTCTGCCAGTCTCCAATTCCACCCCCAGGAGGAGCACACTGTAGGTTCAGGTTAGGTATAGCCAGCTGTTCCCTCTGCAGGACCAAGCTCAGCAGGGAAGAGCCACCAGGTCTCAGAAAGACAGATTAAAAGAGTCTGCTGTTGGAGGTAGTGCTGACTGAGCCCACAGGAATGGGCCAAACACTTTGTTCAGGTCCCAGACAATAGCCCCTGAAGGAGACACACTCTGAATGTCCCAACTCTCAGCAGCACTCCCTTCCACCCGCACCAAGCTGAGCTCAGTGGGGTAGGGCCCCCAGTTGCTGGAAAGATAGGTCAAAGGAGTCTCCTGTTTGGGGGAAGAGTGCATACTGAGCTTACAGGGGAGATAGGAGTGGTCCCCCAGCTCCACACAATGTGGCTGTACAGCCCAGCTCCCGCCCATCTGATTCCTGGATGAAAGCCTCCCCAGAAGATATGCTCTAACAGTTCTAGCTCTGCATGGCACTCTGATCCCCTGCATGACAGAACTCAGTAGGGTGAGGTCACAGGGAGTGGAAGGGAAGGTCAAGTGATTCAACAGGTTGGGGGGAGGTCTCTATGGCTGTGCACTTGAGATGGGAAAAATGGTTCCCTTTCCAAAGCTACATGGTTCAATCTCTGTGTGAGTCTCCACCAAGAACTTTACCAGAAGAAGAGCTCTGCAAAGGTCCTGGGTTCAGCCAGCAGACACCTTTGCAGGTCACAGGCATGGCAGAGTGGTGTTGCCAGTAGCTGGAGGACCTGGCAATATTCTCCCCAGGCTGGTGCTGTAAGAATAAGAGCTCTTCCTGGGGAAGGTGACATCAGGGTCTCTAGCAGATTCCCTTCTCTCCTAGGCAGACTGAATCCCCACTGATTTTTCACCACCTGATGCTATGTGAGCTTCTTTTCCCATCTCTGTTGATTTGAGTTGGGGTCCCTGCATGGTGTAGAGACCCCATGCTCCTGAGGTGAGGGAGTTTTGCAGCCAAGATATCTCTCTTGCTTCTCAGTTGCCACACTTTGGTGGGTGCAGGGGCCAGCCCTTTCCACATCTCCACCCTTCTTACCGGTTTCTGTTTGGCTTCTCCTGTAAGTCCTTGGTTATAATATTTTAGTTCATCTATACTTCGGTTGGTTATTCGTGTTGATTGCTCTATAATTTAGTCTTAAATTCAGTTTGGCGCTGGGAGCAGGTGAGTTTAGTTTCCACCTACTGTGTAGTATTCTTGGAATCCTCTCCTAAGATGTTTTTAAAATTTACTTTCTGGGCCTTCCCAATTATAGAGATTATAAGTGATTCTGTTTTGGGGGGTGGATCTTTCTATATTATTGGATTAAAAACACACAAACAAAACCAGTAGGAACTAGGGGAAAGATGGTGAAAGAAATATGGAAAAAGGCTGGGCAAAGATTAGAGATGACAGAGGGAGAAACAGGAGATTGAGAGCCTGAGTCAGGGCAGGAAAGAGTTTTGTAACAGACAGACATCTCTTCATTTGATGGTGATTTTCTGGCACAAGGCTTGAGGCCAGAGTCATGGAGGGGCTCAGGGGGTGGCGGGCCGGGGCCCAGGGCGGAGGCAGTGGGTGGCAGTCTGTGGGCAATGATGTACTTCTTTCAGGCCTCACAGATGACCTTGAAGGCTTGAGCAGTGGTGTAGAGTATGTCTGTAATGGTCCCAGTAGAGGGCTGGACGATGGGTCACTGGGCAGACCTCATGAACCTTTGGGGAACGCACTTGGGGAAGCCATTCTTCAAATGTCTCATCATCACTAAAAGTGATGAAGGTACGTGAGCAGTGAGCAGGTGGGATGACAGGTCCAGTCCCAGCACAGGGAGCAATGGGAGCAGAATCAAGTCCTTCCACAGTGACATTCTCTTCTTTAGGACCCAGCTCTCCCACCAGCAACATTGTCACTGAATGAAGGTAATTAAGGGCCCAGGACATTTCTACTTCTTGTGAACTTGCTTCTTTTTGTCAGCCTCAAGTTGTTCATATGTCTCCAGTGAACGTAAGTTGAGCTCCTCTGTGATCTTGGCCTCCCTGAGCAGCTCCTCCTGGGTCAGGAGCCACTCACAGTGGGACCCCTTTCACCACTGTGACTGCCCCTGCTTTTCCTGTACCCATAGGAATGCTTGTCATGTATGTTCAGCTGTAGATTGACCCGTAGACTTCTGACTGTCAGAGCTATCATCCTGTAGTTCTAGAGGTAGTAGTGCCTTCCCTGTTCGGGCCTTTTGAGAGCTACCTGTTGGGGTGCTGGCCTTCCGAGGCCTCAAGCTCTTGAGAAGCTCTTTGTAGGCTTTGGTGACTGCTTGGTGCTTCCTTCTTGGCTTTTCTGCGTCTCCATCACTGGATGGTTCATCCCCCTCATCAATGTCAAAATCAGAGTCGACTTCATCCTCTGTGTCTGGTCCTCCTTGATACTCATCATCTCCTGATTCCTCCGTGAAACCCCCATAAGTCATCTGGTAGAATTCATCTTCCTCCTCTGCTTCCAGGAGCCCAGAAAGCTGGTTACCCTTGGTCTTCCCAGGGGCTCGGCCCCCAGCCAAACTCATATCGCCTACCGAGGCTGCGCAGACACCAGCAGCCCCTTTCCCCATGTGGTTCTCAGCTATAAGTGATTCTTGTGTGCCAAGCACTAAGGGATGCAGTTTATGTGCCTTTTTGTCCCAACAACAACCTGTCAAGTGGATACTGATAAGAGCCTCATTTCACACACGAGGCTTTAGTAGCAACCAATGCATGGCAGAGCTGGGTCACCACCCCAGGCAATCACATGCTGGAGACTGGACTGGAACCATGCCTGGGCTGTCCATTTGTTGATTGTGATGTGTCCCTGGAAGGGAGCAAAGCTAGATAGGGTCATAGTTTAAGATTTTTTTGCCCATTATATAGACTCTGCTCTGGCAGGGGCATTCAAAACAAAAATAATAACAAGGGAATCTGGGTTTCACACTGAAAGCGGGAGATGTAGTAGGGGAGAGAAAGAGCAAAAAAGGAGACAGTCTTTTTTGAGAATGACAGAAGAAGGAAGATACTTTACTATTCTTGGCACCAGCTCCAAACCTCTTGTTAGTACACAGAATACTGCTGCCACATTGTCTTTAAAACAGTTTCAGGCCCAGAATCCGCTCTTGGCCGTGATTGAAAGAATGTGATCATAAATCCCATTAGGGAAACAAAAACATGTAAGGACAAGACTCCCCAGTGTTGTCTTTGACCTAATGTTTATCAGCAGAGTAGGACAAGTGTTTTCAATTAAGACCCACATCTCCCTACTGGTTACTGAATAAGATCAGTGTGACTGCTTGGGCCACTTCAAAATGGGTATTTCTAATTAGGTTTTCTGTGGGTCTAATAGAAAAATAATCAGGGACATGGCTTGGAAGCCTTAATAGAACAAAGGTCTCAGTGCTTGCACCTGAGAAGGAACCCTATGACACAGTCAGGGTACTTGACACGAAGAGGGGCTAGTGTTAGAAACTGGCTCAGAGGTCCTGTACAGTTGGGAAAAGTTACACTTCCAAAGCAAGGGCCCTTGAGAGAGAGTATATTTTGAAAGGCTCACATAAAATAGAATACAAGAAAGAAGAGCATCAAATGGCGTATGAACATTGGACAGTGAATTCTGTTTTCTGTGATTCCATTCCTCTTGTGTATCCTCTTCTTGGTGCTTCAGTTACCTGAATTATTTTATGCAGGAGAGTGGCCAGTATGAAATGCCTCAGTCCTAGCTCTGCCTTCTGTTATATTCATTTTTAGTGCAGCCTAGATTTAAAAATATTTTATTTTTTAAATCTAAATTTTAATTGAATTTTTTTATTGTATCCTTTCCAGTATGATTTAGTCCCCTTATTATAGCCCTGTCCCTCCTGCAGTCACCACACTGGTGTCCGTGTCCATGAGTTTTTCCTTTTTGCTCAATCTCTCAACACCCTAAGCTGTCAGCCTGGTCTCGACCTATGAGTCTGTCTCTATTTTGCTTGTTAGTTCAGTTTGTTCATTAGATTTTACATATGGGTGAAATCATATGGCATTTGTCTCTCTCCAACTGGCTTATTTCACTTAGCATAATGTTCTCCAGGTCCATCCGAATTCTCACAAAGGGTAAATTTTTTCTTTCTTTACGACCGAGTAGTATTCCATTATGTAACGAGCCATATTTGTTTTATCATCCACTCATCTACTGATGGACACTTGGACTGCTTCCATATCTTCGCAATTATAAATAACGCTGCAATAAACATAGGGGTGCTCATATTCTTTTGAATTATTGTTTTGGGTTTCTTTGGATATAGTCCCAGAAGTGAGTTGCTGGGGTCCAAAGGTAGATCCATTTTTAATTTTTTGAGGTATCTCCATAGCTAGTGCAGCCTAGATTTCATTCTGCTATTTCAAGCTCCCTTTTCCTAGCCCCAATAATTCCAGAAGATGAAGCTGTGCATAATTTTGAATAAAAGTCATTCCAGAAAGTTTTATTAGGGTGAGAAGGGAACAATGGGGAGTGTGCTGACATGGCTGTGGCTGGATAGGTGAGAGATAGTGATAAAAATATAAGTATAAAAGTCTAAATTATTATTTAAAAATTCTTAAGATTAAAATAAGGATATTTGTTTTAAACATCTGGAGTTTATATAAACAATGTTCTCTCCTGGATAAGCAAGGAACATGCTTCTTCATTTTAGACATGTTGACTGGGAGCCACACAGCAATTGCTGGAGGGAAAAGGCAAAGGATAAGCCATTCTCAGCAGGGTGTGCTGTCTCTGTTTAGAGATTGAGAAAGAGCACTCCAGACCTAGGGTTCAGAGTTCCATAAATAATTATACTAACAAACAGGTACACTGAATACCTGATGATTAAATTTATCTATGAAATGTAGGTCAAACATTTGAACCAGGGTTTCTCAACATTGGCCTTATTGACATTCTGGGTTGGATAATTCTTCATTGTGGGTGGCTGTCTTGCAGAATTGAAGGATGTTTAGAAATATTCCTGGCCTCTACCCACTAGATGCCAGTAGCACAATCCTCTGCCCCTTTACCTCGCCCAATTCATAACAACAAAAATATCTCTAGATATTGCCAAATGAGACCCTGGGTGGAAGGGTCCTCACTAAGTTCCTTGAGCATCCTTATAACCAGTGGTTTAAACTTTGCATCTGGTCAATTGCTTACCTCCATTTTGTTTAGTTCTTTTTCTGGAGTTTTGATCTCTTTGTTCATTTGGGCCATGTCCTTGTCTCCTCATTTTGGCAGCCTCCTCCTGTTTGTTTCTATGTTTTAGGTAGAGCTGCTTTGACTCTGTGTCTTGGTAGCATGGCCTAATGTAGTAGGTATTCTGTAGGGTCAGTGGTACAGCCTCTTCTGTCAGCCAAGCTGGGTATTTGAGGTGAGCCCTTTGTGTGGGCTGACTACACTCTCCTTTTGTAGTTGAGACTTGGTTGCTGTTGGCAGATCAATGGGAGGGATTTACCCAGGCTATTCAGCTGCAAGTACTGGCTGTGACTACTGATCTCCAATCTCCTACTCTATGTAGGATAAGCTGTGCAGGAGCGGGGTGGTGGTGCTCCAGTGTGGTCTGTAACTGTCCACTGGGTGCTCTGGCCCTGGGGTTTCCTTGGGTGGTGCAGGCCAAGGTCAGTCTACACCTGTGTTTTGCCTGGGGTCACCCTGCCTGAACTATAAAGCAATCTGAGAAGGCTGCTACTTGTGCTGGGCTTAGACATTCCCAGGCAAAGCCAAACTGGGAATCTAGGCTGGCTGCTGCTAGTGCCAGACCTGGAGCTCACTGAGGTCAGCTGTTGCTTGTTTGGGAGGATTTAGGAAGTTGTGAAGCATGGGTCAAGACCAGCCATTCATGTTGAAAAGCAGTTTGGGTGGGACAGAGTCTCTAGGGATCTCCAGGGCCAGGCAAACTGTGTTAGCCAGGTTGATGGAGTCAGACATGGCACCAACTTGTTGGCTCTGTGGGTGGAGGGTTTAGAAAAGGGACAATGGCCCCAGCTCACCTTGAGCCAGACACTTTAGTTTCTCCAGGTATGTGACTGGTGTCTTTCAAGCTGCTACCCCAGTGCTGGAGCTCAGAGGGAGTGAGTCTGAGTAGGTGAGTCTGTGTGTGGGTTCTTTAAGAGGAACTGCTTGGATCTCCAGCAGTTTCTTCCACCAACTCAATCTCAGTTGGTTTTTGAAACCAGAGGTTGTAGGGACTTACTTTCCTGTCACTGGCACCCTGGTCTGGGGGGCTTGGTGTGGGTCTGGGACTCCTCATTCCTGAGATATCCCTCCTGGGTTTTTATCCACCACGTGTGTGTGGGACCAGTCCATTCTGCGTCAGTGCCCCTCCTACTAGTCTAGATGGATGTGGTTTCTTTAATTCTGTAGTTGTCAGACTTCCATTCAACTTGATTTCTGATGGTTCTGAGGGATGGTTATTCTTTATTTTAGTTTTAATTTTGATGTGGCTGTGCAAAAAGGTGGGCCATGTCTGCCAATGCTGCCATCTTGACCGGAAGACTCTTCATTCATTTTTAAGGATGAAAAATAACATATTTATATTCATTCTTGAAGAAAAATTTTCTATTCCTTTTGCCAGTTTGATTGTAGTAATGATTTTGAAACAAGCTAGCAGTTGTTTCTTCAAAATAAACTTATTCCATGAGTCTTTTCTTTCAAGATTGAAATAGAGTTAATTGAACAATGAAATGTTAGTTTATTGTAAAATCCAAGTGTATTTTTTTCTGACTTATTACAGACACTGACCAGAAATTATTTCCCCCTTTGCCCATTTATATAATAAACTCCCTTAATTTAGATCATAAAGGACAAATACATTTGAATCATGAAAGCAACCCATTTTCATATATACCAGGGCTCAAGCACATATGAAATAAAGTGAAGAATTTTTAAATTTTGGCAAAATAATTGCTTTTTCTGGCTATTTCAGGTACAGTTATTTGAATATTTAGGACAAAAGCATTTCCCTTTGTCGATTGTTATTTGAATACATAGCTCAGTTGTCATTTTGATTTTATAATGTAGACCTTATTGATGCTTTTAAATTTTAAGGACTGGTTCTAGAATTTAGAACCTTTTTCAAGGGAAGCTGAGATGGGCACTAGGTGATAAAGTGCATATTTAAAATCCAGCACTAATTGTCACCTTAACTTGTAGAGTTTTAGTCTGCTTTAAAGATAATTTTGTGATATTTTCAGGTCATAATTTTCATTCACTTTGTGTAAAACAAGAGGAAAGAGTTTGTACAATCTTAAAAGTTGGTACAATTTAAGTTTTTAAAAAATGTAATGTTGATATCAGGGCTTAGAATAATATGGCTGCCTGTATAGCAGATTGAACTAGCTAACTATCCCTGTTAGGTTATACATTGTTGACTTGTTGTACATGGGAAACATGTTTTTTAATTGAAAAGTACAGTATTTAGTTGTGACTTAAGTACCATCATTCTGTAGCTGTAAACAGCCTGGAGCTAGGCAGCTGTGTTTTTGTTTTGTTTTTTT
>PVIA01007034.1:0-88735 GCA_004024845.1 Tonatia bakeri
GCACCGAGCGGTGCTCAGTAAACGTGTGTGGGCTGACTGACCAATGGACTGTCCAGAACGATGGACCCTAAATGCTGGGGGGTCTTACATCTGGGAAGTAGGACGGGGGGGCACATTTTCTTTTTACTCTACAGAAAACCACATATTGAAGCCTCTCTCTCTCTCGTGGTGAACATTTACTGCTTTGGGAAAAAATTAAAGTAATGAAATAAAACCCATGAGGAAGTTTTCTGACGAAAGGAGTCAGCACCTGGGTGGTGCTGCCCTGTGTATTTGCTGTTGGGGCACCCGGTGTCCACGGGCCGCGGGCGCCCACAGCCCAGAGGCGGCCGGTGATGAATTACTGGAGTCTGCTGAGCGCCAGGCCCTGAGCTGAGTGAGGGCTGTGGGACGGCTCTGTCCTTGGCCTCGTGGAGCTTGCTCACGAGCAGAGAAGACAGACTTTAAAGAAATAGATCGAGTGACTACATTCAGGACGAACCCCAGCCCCTCAGACAAGTGACTCCCGCTGGCATCTCCAACTCCACCCCAGTGACCTGTGGCTCCCACCCCACCGTCTCCCCCGCCTTCCACAGCCAGGCCACGGAGGAGCGAGAGATGAGGTGAGGAGGGGCCGAGAATGGACCATCAGGCTTGGGGATGGGTGAGATGCGTCTCCAAGCGTGACGGTCCATTATATGTATGTTTTCTGAGTTCATGTGTGGCTTTCGAGATTAAGAAAAACTGAAAACAGTTTTCATCACAAGTGAAAAAATAAGTGTGGATGCTTTTCTAACGGGAAAAACAAATCAACTTAGACCCTAAACTTGCTGGAGAGAAAACAGGGCCACCGTGGTCCCTGGCTGTGATTCCTGCAGAAGCCCATCTTCCCGGGGTGCAGAGGGCAAAGCTGAAATGCACATTTCCCAGGAGCCAGTGCTGCCCAGACCCGCGCTCACTGCCGCTTGCATGGGAGCCTGCCCATCGCCCCCACGCAGGGGCCTTGGAACTGGGTGGAGGCCACCCACCAGGTTTCCACCAATAAGGAGCCCAGGGCCCAGGTGTGGGGTATGGCTGGAGCTCTGGTCCTGCCTGGGGCTCAGCATCCCAAGATGGCTGGAAGGACACCCCTGCCTGCCCGCACAGCAGGGGGAGCCGACACCCCCTTCCCTGACTACAATCAGGAGCATCACTGGCCATCCCGGGGGCGGGGGCTGCTGGTGTGTCAGCCCTGAGCACAGCAGTATGGCCTCAGGGGCTGCCTAAGATCTGATGACTGTGTGTGAGTGTGAGGTGCAGGCGTGTGGATGAGAGCATGCACACAGGAACGAAAGAGAGCAGCTGAGGGAGTGTGTACACACGCGCCTGAGGGTTGTCGAGTGCAAGCATTCACACATGAATGCATGGTTGGAGCTGGGGGCGTGCACACAGGTGAGCGTGTGCACACAATGATGCACATGTGCAGAAATGTGCGACAGTGCAGCTCACAGTGCATCTGAATGCGGGTCAGCCAACAGGGGCACGAGGGGTGTGAACTGTGTGCACGAGTATCTGAATCGCGGGTGGCCTGGGTGTGTGTAAGCATGAGCAGGTGTGTCTGGGAAGGTGTGAGCAGATGTCTGGGAAGGTGTGAGCATGGCAGTGCTCGTGGATGCGCCTGCAGAGAAGGGAGCACAGGAGAGACAGGCACGTGAGTGGGATGTGTACATGAGTGTGTGTGTGGAGGGTGTGTGCCCCGAGAGGCCTGTGTGTGACAGGATTGGTGTGCACGTGAGTGTGATGCGAGAGGGAGTGGGCTGACATAGTGCTGGGGGCAGGGATGCCGGCAGGGTGGGCCCACTGCCGGTGTGCACCGTTGTCCACGTGCCCAGGGTGTAGAGAGGAGGAGGGCAGGAGGGACGCTTCCTTTAAATCCGTCTGGTGGGCATGGCCATGCACGCACCTGACACAGGCTCCTGTCCTGAGAGGAGGCTCGAACCTTTACTGACACCTGCTTACTGTGTGTGGCCACAGGGCACAGCGGTGGGAGGCCAGCCTGGAGCTGCCTGCTGGAGCTCACGACTCTGGGTGGGGGACAGATGGTCCCTGGGCTGATTCATGGACGGGCTGCCTCGGTGGTGGCTGTGTGCGTTCCCGAGGGAGCTCAGGGCTCTGAGGCAGGCGTATCAGGGCTCCGACAGCCGTAGTGAGGCAATGAATTTTCTCTGGACTCACACTGATTCATTCATGCCTTTTCAAAGCCCACTCTGCTGCCACTCCCTGTCTTAGGTGCCACACACCACAGCTGGGTAAGAGCTAGGTGGGGCACAGTCCTGGACATGGGCAACAACCATGTGCAGGCTGATCAGTGAGTGAGACAAGGATTGGGGATGGGGTCTTGGAAGAGGGGTGTTATCTGGGATGACTTTCTGGAGGTGGTGGCCCATGAGCTAGGTCTTGAGGCTGACAGAGGCTAGGGAGAGAGGACGGTGTTTCAGGAGGGAGAAACCACATTAGGACAGGTACAGAGGGGAGAAAAGGGCCCTGGACAATCCAGGGACCAGGGCAGAGTCCTTGGACATGCTTGTTGGCTGTGAGCCAGCCGGGAAGGGGCCAGCCTGGGGCTGGGCTAAGCCGACACCCTGAAGGATGGCTTCAGCTGCCGTCTGAACAAAAGGCCAGCACTGGGAGTAGCCTACTGCTAAAACTGTGTAAACCCATAGTATGAGATACCACAGGTGTTGTGGAAGATACCGCCTGCATTGGAACCCACAAAAAGGGGGGCACATGTGGTATTGTAAATAAGGTGGGGGCGAGTCCAGCAGGCTCAGGGTGCTCTCTCCTCCACCCCGACTCCAGGCGATTTGGGGAGCTGGCCACCATGCCATATCCTTGCAGGGAAAGGCAGACCCCAGTAGACCCTCCATGAAGCAGGCAAACTCTTAAGGGGCCAACACAGTCTAAAGCTCGGCGTCTGGGGCCAGAGAACAGCATGTCGCATTTCTGGCAGGGTGACTTGGCAATGCCGCTTTCCCCTAAGGCCCCACTTCCTCACCTGTGAACGAGGGGACACCGCCATCTCTGCCCCAGGTTAGAGGGTCAGCGGTCAGAAGAGCAGGACCGAAAACTACGTTTCTCACCTCCCTCTCCCACCGTCCCATCTATCGGCGGATCCTGCCCGCTCAGCTTCCAGGAGTTGGTCAGACTCTGATCTCTCCCTTTCTTTAAATCCCCACCCAAAGACATTTTCATGTGCTTTTTTAGAGAGAGAGGAAGGGAGAGGAAAGGAGAGAAACACTGATGGGGGAGAAGCAGTGATTGGTTGCCTCTGTACGCCCCCAGACTGGGGATCCGCATCAGGACCAGGGTCATAGGCACCAGGACCAGGGGTTGCACACGCCCGCACTGGACTGGGGGTGCACCCGCAGTCTAGGTGTGTACCCTGACCAGGGATCTACCCTGCAGTCTTTCAGTTACGGGACAACACTCCAACTGTGAGCCACGCTGGCCAGGGCTCTGCTATCTTCTTACCATCTCTCCGGCACCACCACCCTCACCTGGGTCCTTGTTTCAGTTTTTAAACTGGCCTCCCCACCTCCACTGCACCTCTGTCTAACACATACTCCCCAGCAGCCAGAACAGCCTGAGGTGTATGCCAGGTAACATCCTTCCTCTGCCCCAAACGCTCCTGTAGGCCCCACTGCACTCAGAGGGAAACCCAGGACCCTCAGCCTTGCTCTCAGACACGCCAGGTCCCCTCTCACCTCAGGGCCTTTGCACTGGCCACTATCTTTTCCCCACTCTCTGATCCACCTACATACTGGCTCCCTCGCCTCCTTCAGGCCTGCCTGAGAGGCCTTCCCTGGCCCCCTGCATAAAACACGACCCTCTTGCCCGATGCCCCTTGCTCGGCTTTATTTTTCTCCCATCACCCACCACCCAACATACTACATATTTGTTAACCTCTTCAGCGTCCATCTCCCCGCTCCAGACTTACCCATCAGCCCTCCGAGGGTAAGGATTTAGCTCTGCTCCCTGCAGTGCCCTCCAGGTTTACACCAGTGCCCGGCATTGGCTGAACGTGTGTTTTGGTTTGGATTCTAATGCTGCCATTTAAAAGCCCTCAGGGCATGTCTAACCCCTCCAGACCGCTGGTTTCTCATCTGTAGAATGGGGACGAGGATAACGATAAAGATACTAATAGCAGTGACACCAGGGTAGTTTGGGATGAAATGAAGATGAAGACCTCGGCGCTATGCCTAGAGGAGGCGCTCACCACCGGGCAGCTGTGCCCACGCCCCAGGTAATTCGGGGTGAAGGGTACGACACATGGTCACAGGCTTTAGTGGGAGAATCTGTTCACTCTGAGGCGAAACCAGTTCTGCCCCGATGCGAGCACAAGACCACTCAGAACAGGACCTGAGAGCAGGCTGCTGGCGGCAGGGGTGGGGGGGAAGCAGTGGGGCGGCAAAGGCCCGTTTGCTGGGTTTAGACAAGACCTGGAGTGACAGAGAACTGCTTGCAGTGTGGCCCTGTTTGCGAAGCAGGAGGGAACAACTGCCACTATGTGTGAACTGTAAGTGCCCTTTGTACCTACCAGGCCTAGGGGGACAGAGGAGGTTTGGACAGCAGGCAGGAACCCTAACACCCCCACTCACTGTACTGAGTGCCTGAACAACCTAGGCACCTTCTTACCACCTCCCCATTTTGCAGAGGGAGAAACTGAGGCCTGGTGAAGCTCGGAACCCAGGCAGGGTCTTTCCAACCTCCAGGCCCAACAGCTCCTCTAGGACAGGCTAGGTTCTAACTGGCCATGCCCTCTCGGGTACAGCAGGTGGATGAGGCCAGAGTGGGAAGCCCTCAGTTAACTGTCACGACAGCCTGGTGAGGCGAATGCTTTGTCACTACCCCTTTCCTGCAGGAAGCTGAGACCCTGAGAAGCAAGGGAGAGGCAGGGGCAGGGCTGTGTGCCATCGTGCACAATTGCTTCTCCTGGTGACGGGGTCCCCCGGCTCAGGCTTTCGGATTCTCGGGCTGCCAAGGACGCGCACACATTTCCCAGCCAAGATAAAGGCCCCCTTAAAAGTGACACGCATTTACTAAATGGCATTTGCCAAGGTTTCGGCTCACTCTGCTGCTGTGGCAGACAGTCTCCGGACGAGATTTCTCCCCAAGCTGACACTGTTCGCCGATGCCTTTTATAGCGCTTTTTGCAGCTCGCAAAAGCACTTTCCACGGCTCTTAATTCCCTTAACCCTCAATAGTCTCATATGAGAGGAAACAGTAGTAGTCTTTCTGTTCCATAGATGGGGAAACTGAGGCTCAGAGTGGGCAAGACACTTGCTCCAGAGCACACAGCCAGTAAGCAGCACATACTGGATTCACAGTTGGATACGTGACCCGAAGCGTGTGCCCATTTCACTGCCCACCTTGTTAGGGAAAGGCCCTGGGGTGTCATCGTGACAAATGACAGACAGGTACATAGGCAGGAGCATCAGGGGAGGAAGGAACCTGTAGGAGAGCAGCCAAGCTGAGCCTCTACTTCACAGAAGGGGAAACTGAGGCTCGGAGGGGCAGCCTAGTGGTTTCAGGCCTCCCAACTGGTAAGTGACAGAGTGGGGACTCCACCTGCTCCTTCAAGCCCCAACCATGAAATGGTGAGCACCCAACAATAACAGAACAGTAATGCTGGCTAACAGGCGTCGAACTCTGGCATTACCAAGAGCACGACAGGCCTCACCAAACCTCCACCGGGACCCAGCAAGACAGGGCAGTCACTACGCCCGTCTCACAGAGTCCAAGACTGAGGCTCAGGTCAGCACAGCCATTTGGCCAAGGTCACGATCTGACTCCACCTGCGTCTTCACCCACAGCACCAGCTGGCTTCGTGCAATGAAGGACCCTCCGGGGGAACCGGACCCCGAGTGGGCCCGCCGAGCCAAACCCCAGCTGAGTGCGTGCCGCACTGCCTGTGTCACGTGGCATGGGCTGCCTGCTCGTTTCGCCGTGGTGTCCACACAGAGGCATGTGCAGCCAGAATTTTACGTACAAATGCTGGGGCTTCTTGGCCAACTCTCCCAGCCCAGTTAACACCAATATTTTTGTGCTTCCTGATATTTTAGGAACCCTGTGTCAGCACAGCGGGCAGGGAGTTATGGTGTGCTCTCAGCCCTGGCCGCAGAGGGACTAGGTAGTAGTTAGGGCAACACTCTGCGTTTGGACCAGGGTAACTGTCTCTGTGACCTGTGGCTCAGAGCTTCCTCCTTAAAATGGGGATCTTTCTCTGGCCGGGTGGCTCAGTTGGTTGGAACGTCGTCCCATACACCAAAAGGTTGTGGGTTCAATCCCTGGTCAGGGCACATACCTACGTTGTAGGTTCGATCCCCAGTAGGGGCGTGTAAAGGAGGCAACAAACTGATATTTCTCTCTCACATCAATGTCTTTCTCTCTCTTTCTTTTCCTTTCTCTCTCCCTCCCTCTCTCTCTCTCTCTCTCTCTCTCTGTCTTTCTCTCCCTTCCTCTTTCTCTAAAAATCAATGAACACATCCTTGGGTGAGGATTTAAGAAAACAACAACAGGGATCTTAGTGCCCATGTATTCTCTTCATTCAGCCAACGTGTTAACCACCCACTGCTGCCAGGCCTGTGCTAAGGTCCCAGGAGGCCCAGCAGTGAAAAAAACACAGTCTCTACTCTCCTGCAGCTTATATCCTATTGAGGGAGACAGGCCTCAAGTAATGAAACAATATAGAAATGGCTAAGAGTGCCATGATGGTGAATGAGGGGAACCTCTTTTAGACTCGGGTGGTTGGGAAGGGCATCTCTGAGGAGGTGAGACTGCAGGAAGAAAGGCCAGGGAAGGTGTTCCCATAGGAGAGAACAGCAGGTGCAAAGGCCCAGAGGCAGCAAAGCAGTTGGTGCACACGAAGACCAGAAAGGCCGCTGTGGCTGCAACCCACGAGGAAGGGCAGTCAGGTACGGGGTGAGGCTGGAGAGGTGGGTGTGATCCAGAAAATGCCATGTCTCATGCACAAGGAGTTGGATTTTACTCTAAGGCCAGTGGGAACTCCTGAGGAATCTGGAGCAGGAACAAGGAGGATTTGGTTCATTCAGCTCCCATGGGGGAAGACTGCAGGAGCCAGAGGGGAAGCAGGAAAGGAATGATGATGCTGTGGCACTCCGGGGCCTGGGCTCACAGTCTGGCTCTGCATTTACAGGCTGTGTGACCTTGGGCAAGTCGCTTCACCTCTCTGAGTCTTGGTTTCTTCATCTGCCCAATGGATATACTAATAGTTCCATTTTACAGAATTGTGATGAGGATTAAATGAGATAATACACAGAGTAATTATCCTATCACATGGTCTGACTTGAATGTCAGATTCTACCTGGTCTGGCCCTGACCTCCCCTAACTCTCCCACCCCTTTCCCTTCACTCCAGCCTCATGGCCTCCTTTCTCTTCCTGGAATAGAGTCAGCACATTCCAGCCTCAGGACCTTTGCACCTGCTGTTCCTTCAGTGTGGGAAGCTCTTCCCCTGATATTCCCACGGCTGCTCCCTCTGCCTCTGTCCCCGCCCAGCCTTGCAGTCCCTCATCCTGCTTCAGTTGCCTTCATGGCACTTGTCTTCACCTGACGTAATGTTTCTTTGGGTCTATTTTTATTTCCCCATCAGAATGCCACTCCATAAGAGCAGGTGTTTGTGCCTGTCTGGTTCACAGTTGTACCCTCAGCACCGAGAGCCAACCCTGGAACATAGTAGATGTTCAGAAAAAAATGTGTTGAGTGAATACTTATAATTAAAATAACCATATGAAGGACAGCAAGGTGGCTAAGAGTAAACTTGGAGCCAGCTTTAACTCTCACTGCCTACGTGGCCTCGGGAGGAGCCCATCTTGGCTTCGGGGAGCCTCAGGGTCCGTGTCTGTAAAATGGGGATGCAGGATCCATGCTGTCTGGCCCACAGTGAGGACTAGATGACACATGTCAGAGGACTGATAGATAAAATGATCCCCAATCTCTAGCACGTGCTTTAAGATGTCCCCCCAACCCCCACCCCCAGCAAGGTTAGGGCAGGTGAAAACAATGGCTGATCAGTGATGGAGCTGGGGTCCCTCCCCCATTCCTTCTCATCTGTGTATATTTGAAATTTTCCAAGATAAAAAGAGAAAGAGAAGACATGGACTCAAGGCTCATCTCGGGCTACCCTGGGCTTCCCGTTCTGGAGGGCACGTGCCCTTGGAGAATGGGACAACAGAGAGGCCCTGGTGTCTGCATCCACGCTCTCCGGCTGGAGGCTCACGCTCACTCCTGCTTCCACTCTCCCTCCTGGTCCTGCTGGGCCACCTGACTGCCTACAGCTCCCGGCCGCTAATCTGCAGCCATCTGACACCCTGCGCCCCCAAATGGATGCACAGGGAAATCTCACAGACACAGAGATCCATTCTGTATCCTTTCTGACTTCCACCTTAGCTGTTCTGCATCTCTCCGGGCTGAAGGCCCGGCAGGACACCTGGCAAGGAAGACCCACCCTGCGCAGGGCTCCGGCAGAAGACCTGCCCAGGAACGCCCAAGTTAACAGGAAGGCAGCTTCAGCTGTGAAAATAGATGTTTCCTTCTCCAGGACAGGACGGAAACCCATCTTGGGAACATCTGCCACCTCCAGGAGCATACATGGATGGACAGAAATATGAAAGGAGTGCCATTGAAGCAAGAGGCTGGCACCCCTGGGCGCAGTTCCCCCGCTTGTCACACTGGGTCTGTGATGTCCAGTTAACTGCATGGGCTGATCTGGGTCGTCATCCTGACTCTGCCACTTGCTGTGTGGCCTTGGGCAAGTCGCACCACCTCTCTGAGGTTCATTTCCACATTGGTCACGTAGATCTGATGGCCACTGCAGGCACACTACCCAGGGGAGCTGTGAGTACCACTGGGGTCATACGCACCAAGTGCTGGGCCCCATAAGTGGCCCGAAAAGATGGCTCCCATTGTCATTACTTGTGTTTTCCCATGGAATCCAGGATCCTGTCAGACCTCCAGCTTTCACAATGGAAACTTTTAGCACGCCCCACTTTTAAAAACCCTTGGCCTGAACGGCAGGGGGTTTGGCTTGGTGTCCCAGCCACACGTTGCCACAGATCTGCTGTGTGAGCCCGCCAGTCCCTTCCCCTCCCCGCCGCAGTGTTCGCGCAGCACAGTGAGGTGCTGGATGAGAGGACTGACAGCTCTCTCAGGCCCCCTACGGCTTCCCAGGCTCGGGAACCTAGCACTCCAGACCTGCGGATAGAGACAGAGACACCTAGAGGCGAGCTGTGCCCACAGCACGCAGCCCTACCAACAGACAATTAAATCACCCAGCTCGGGTTTCTGCTCAACGTGTCCAACCCCCGCCGGCATAAGAGCTGCAGGGAGAACCTCAGGCCGAAGACATTCACTCCCTTACCGGCACCCACTCTGCGCCAGGAGCAGTGCTGGGTGCTTTTCGAGAGTGTGTCCTGCATTTATGGATGAGAAAATCCAAGTAAAACGAAACTGAAGATTAGACACTGGCCAGTGTGTGCTGAGCACTCACAACGCGCCAGGCACGGCTTCCAGCCTTCCCCACATGGAGGAGTGAGTGACTTACTCCTCCTAACGGAGTTGCTGGTGTCAGTTTTGTTCCACAGAGGGGGGACGCCAAGACGCAGAGTTCAGTAAGTTGTCCCAGCAGGTAGTTTTGCTGCACTCACCCCCAGGGGTCTGGTTCCGAGCCTGTGACTCAGCACTAGGCTAGTGGTGTCTCCACACGGAGGGGCTAAGTTAATGATTGCTACGGTCACAGGACCACCGTGCCACCAGGCGCCGGAGTTAAGCGTGCACTCGTAGCACCACGATAGGAGAAAGCAATGGGAAGCCTCAGACGGGCAGATGAAGACGGGGCGGGGAGAGCTTGGAGCAGGAAGAGACCCCCTGGAGCATGGGGCAGCACAAACCAAACCAGGAAAGAGGAGTCGGGTTCGGAAGCGAGGGGACAGACAAGGAGGTGCCAGGGAGGGCGTCTCTGGCGGCAGGAACCATGTAAACAGAGGCACATATTTGAGTTTAGCTAAAGGCATGGATTTGTAGAAAAGCGTTCCCCAAACTGGGCTAGGCCAGGGAAATGGGTGTTACACAAACCAAACGCCTCTCGTTCATAGGTTTGGGAACACGGAAGTAAGTGGGGTCTGAATGGGGGTTCCGCAACTGCGGGGTTGCTCAAGGCCTTGCAGGTGCTGAGGCGCTCGAGTGGCCAGGAGAGCTCAGGCCTGCAGGAAGGACGCCTGGCCACCTAGCAGCATCTCAAATGGGCCAGGGCTCCTCGGACGACACGGAAGAAGGCCCTGGACGGTTTCTTTTTCAGAAGAAATGTGGACCCACTCAACAGTTTTGAGAGATCTGAGCTGTGTTGGCAGGCCAGAAATCTGAGCAAATTTAAGAAGGGGTTGGGGGGAACCTTCCATCAGTCCAAGACTACAAATAAAAAAATAACCTGTCACACGGAGCCATTGGAAGCAGCGAGCGAGTGAGTGTGGGATCTTCACAACACTTTTAGACTGCCTTCCTCTCACACACCCCCTCTCCATCTGTTGCAAAGGGCACCAGGCAGAGATGCAAGCAGGAATATTCCAGCGCTGGGGGCTCCAGAGCCCGGCAGCCCAGATGGGGGGCTCTGATGGGAGTCACATCGCTCCCCTGAGCTGTCACTGGTGAGGGCCAAGGGGCTGTCAGTGTTGCCATCGCCCGTGTATTTTCAGAGAGATGACTGTGACTCAGTTAAACACTTCTGCTCCAGGAGGAACCTTTCTACAAACTTCCACCGAAGCCTAGAGGGGGTCCCTCTGGCTCCCTCCAGCCCGGACTAAGTGACACCAATTATACCAGCGCGAACGTATTCTTTCAGATGGGACAGCCAGGAGGCCAGTATTCAAAATCCAGTCTCCTTATCTTGGACACGAGACCTCTCCAGTTTTGGCCTCTATTTGCCTTATCTGCAAAATGGTGATAAGAGCCAACTCAGCCTTTGTTTGCTGATGGGTGAGATTATGCAGATAGGCTGTCAGCAGACAGTCTAGGATGCAGTTCGCAGGCAAAGAACGTTGGGCCTCCTCACTTCTCTCAACACATGGTTCACATCAGGACTTTACATGCGCTGAGTAGACTGCAAGTCGAGGAGTGAATCACACCTTGAGTCTCCACGGGGTTGGTGAAGGAATGATTAACGGGCAGAAGTACCCAAAGCACACGTGCCTTTAAGACCTTCCAGTAGCCTGAACCCAAGAGGGCTAAAGCCCCTCCCCACCCTTCTCTTCTTGTGAAAGAGGAAGTGAGATTAACTTCACCACTTAGGAAAGTACAGAGGAGGCATCAGCCCGCCACCCTCTATCAAAAGGCCAGAGCTGCACCAGAGGGCCCAGCTGTCCCCCGAAGTGTGAACCCCAACTTGGCCTTGCCTTCAGACCAGAGCAGGGAGTAAATGGAAGTTCATTTGAAGTCGGCCCAGTAGGTGACGTCCCGAGACCCAGGGAAGACCAAGACAGGAGCTAGAGGGTTCTGTTTCACATGCTGCGGCTGCTGTAGCAGCAGTCCGCCCAGGTGTCCCCATGTCCCCGTCCCCTGCCCTTCTCCCAGTCTCAGAATCTCCCTCAGTGACGCTGTTTTAAGAAACAAGCTTCACATCGGCTCTGAGAACACAGGTTGGTGACTTCACTGGCATCTTTTTAGAATTTCCCTTTGGCAGCATTTGCACTGAAAGCAACCTTCAGAAATTCCTTCCCCTGCCTCCCCGAAACACCAGGACTCCCGTGACCAGCCCCACGCCAGACAGTGACCATGTGACTCCTCCCAGGTGGGCAGTGGGGCCCGAGACACTAGCAGTCACTCAATCCAGAGCCGCCTTCCTAAGCCTGACATTTGAGTTTCTTACCCAAACAAATCCATTTTCTTAGAAAATTGCATAGCTGGCCCCTTCTACCTTTCTGGCCTCCTGTCCTGCCTCTCCATTCGGTTTTGTCATATTTCACTCTTAGATCAACTGAGGAAGGGGCCTGAAGCCCCATCCTTCAGCCAAACAGGTGAATTCTGGGCCAGGGCCCCGAGTGTGACCAGGGCCCCGCTGAGCACGGAGTGAAGGATGCTGGGAGGCTTCAGCTGTGAGAGTGACATCCCATCCCTTTCTCACCACCCTCAGCCAAGAAATTTATTCTCACCTCCTAAGATTTATTTATTTCAAAGTTAATCTTGGCCCCTCTGCTGCTCCCACTTTTTCAGGCTATTGATGCTGAATGGATTGGAACGGAAGTTTTATGGCCCAATCTTTACCATTTTATAGATTGTTTTTATAGACAAAAGGGAGAGATTCTCTCATAAGAAGGGTGGTGGTGTTCCCAGACAGTGCCCTGGGAGAGGCAGGCTGGCCACCTAAACACTTGTTAACCAGGGTTACCACTCATTTGCCAGAGACTGAGAGCCACAGGGTCCTAGTTGAAGAAGGGTCTGGAGCAGACATTTAGCCATTAACTTGGGCCCTGTTCCCTGCTTTAGGAAAATGAAACACGTGGGAGAGACACTCATGCATTTCCAGGCCGGGAAGGACAGCAGGGCAGGGACGGGGACTTTGCAGGGTGTGCACGGCCGGCTCGGGCAGGAAGGGGCAGATCTGAGATGCCACTCAGCAGAGACATGAAATATACCAATGCTTCCTTCCGCCCGGCGGGGACCCAGTGGTAGCTGAAAGACCCTGGGCTGGAGGTGGGGATGCCTATGTGGGTCCCAGGGGTCAGGGGAGGCTGCAGGGCAGAGAGGAGCAGCTGTTTGCCCCCACTTCTCCCTCCACCCACTCTTCGCTCGGTCCCCCTTTCTCACTGCTTTCAGGCGGTTCCCAGGCTCCAGCAAATGCTAAAGCGGGCGGCGAACACTGAGCTCATCTTTGCCTCTTTCCTCAAGGGAGGGAGGTGCAGAGACCCCCTCTGCCAACGGCACAGCTTCAAGAAGCCCAGAATCAAGATCCTCATGTCCTCTCCCCCACCCGTACTCTTTACTGCCATTTCTTGTGCCCCTCGCTCTCCCAGGAGACCGGTGGTTTTGCAAAACCTCTTTAAGAAGCAGAACTCCTGAATGGTGACCTCACCCCTTGGTGAACACATGCCAGCCTCAGAGCCTGCCTGCGGGAGGCAGCCAGGTGTTTGATGTAGGCCAACAACGAGACCGGCTCAGAGCCACAGGTAATAGCCCCAGGAACCCCTGAACCGCAGGGAGCTGCCTGGCAGCCTGGGGGAGGCAGGAAGACGGGTGGGGTGGCGGTGGGGGTGGGGGGTGAACAGCAAGGAGAAGGGCCATCGGAGAGAGGCTTTGGCAACCACAGGGACAATCCGCCGTGTTGTCATGTCAGGATCTGTTGATCGCAGCAGCTCACCCCAGGGTTACAACGGCCTGCTTCTTTCTCCCGGACACACACACACACACACACACCCTGTCTCACTCTGCACACGGGAGGGAATGCTCACCCTTCCCTAATTGCAAGAGCCTGTTTCTGTCCCATCTAGGCAATACCTGGAAGACCTCTGCCCCCACCGGCTCCCTCAGACCCTGAAAGCAAACCTGTGGAAAGCATCCGTCCTGAGAGAAAGCTCCTAAGGAAGCCAGGGCAGCCCTGTTCCAAAAGCTGCTGACAGCCTGCCTCCCCCTCCCAGCTGGGCAGGGGCCAGGCGAAGCAACTCATCTGGGTATGTCCCAGTGCCCAGCACAGTGGCACGCAGTCAGAGCAGGGGGACGCGGGGTTCCAGCCTTAGCTGTGTGACCTTGGGCAAGTGGCTGGCCCTCTCTTGGCCTCAGTTTTTGAATCTGTAGCCCTGGTTACAAGCGTCTCTACCCTTATTAGTGCTGACAGCCGAGTGGCTCCCAGGGACGGTCTGAGAGGCCTGAGTCCGCAGTTTGGGGGCCAGCAGCGGTGGGGGGCGAGTGGAGGGGTGCTTACCTGCCCAGGTGCAGGACGCAGCGATCAGCAGCAGCAAGAGCAGCGGCCCGAGGCGGCCGGGGGCCGGGCCGGCGGGCTCCATGGGCCGCGGCTGCGGAGCGAGGAGGGAGAGCGGCCGTGAGTGCGCGCTCGGGCGGGCGCGGGCTGGAGCGGGGAAATGACTAAGCCCCCCTCGTCCTCCCCCTCTCCGCTCTCCCCTCCCCTCGCGGCCGGGCTTCCCCCTCCCTCCCCGGAATGGGCGCCCGGAGCTGCTTAGGGGCCGCCGTCACCGCCGCGATTTTCGGAGCCACCCCCCCACCACCACCCCACGGGAGAGATCGAAAGACTGACAGACCCCGAGCGCGCGAGAAAGCAAGCTCGGGGCAGCCAGAGAGAGGCGGCAGGAGAGGGAAACAGACCCGGGCCGGGGTAGCCAGGCAGAGCGCCAGAGACCCAGAGAGGCGAGAGCGGGGGAGAATGCGAGAAGAGTCGGGGGAGGAGGGGGGAGAGGGAGGGAGGGAGGGGGGGGGGAGGGAGAGAGAGAGAGAGAGAGAGAGAGAGAGAGAGAGAGAGAGAGAGAGAGAGAGGAGTGAGCGAGGCGGCGCGCAGATCGAGACAGGCGGCGCGGGAGAGAGGAGGCTCTCGAGCCGGGGTCCAGGGCAGCTCGACCAGCCGCCCCCGCCGCTACCCACCTGCCCCGCCCGGACTCCTCGCGGCGCCCGCGGCTCGCCCAGCTCCGGGCCGCAGTCCCGGCCGCGGCCCCCTCCCTGGTCCCTGTCCCCCTCCTTCCTCCCGCCCGCGCGGGGGCTGCGGGGCTCCGGCCGCGCCGGCACCTTCTCGGCGAGCCCCCGCCAGCAGCGCACCCGGGGGAGGGGCAGCGAGCGCCGGGGTGGTGCGCCCGCTGGGAGGCCCGCGTCGCCCCTCGCCCGCGCCAATGCGCCCACCGCCGCCCGGGCCCACGGCAGCAGCCCCGGGAGGAGGCCCGCCAGCCCCTGCCGCCGGCGCACCCGGCTCGGGCTCGGGCTTGGGCTCGGGACTAGACCAGCCTCCGCCTCCAACAATGTGCCAGTTCAGAAGCCCGCGCGGCTGTCACCAGCCCCGAACCGCCCCCTCGCCTGTTCCCCTCCCACTGCCGGTCGGGCTCGGACCTGCGTCGCCAGCGAGGGCTGGAAGGCTGCGTGGAAGCACCGCCGGGGCTGCCCGGGGCCGGGCCCCCGCTCCACTTTGCGCAAACTTGTTTTTCTAAGGTCGGCGCCGCGAGCAGGCTGCACCGTCCTCTTAAGGTGGACTGGGGAAGTTGCGGCCGCCGGCCCCTGCGTCCGGACTCCCGCCGCGGCCAGTGCCCGCTTCCCTCTGGCGCGAGGCTGGAGGCGGCGGAGGAGTGGGGGTGTGGAGGGGGCACGAGGGCGTCTGCTTCGCCCCTCCCCCAGTGGCCCTGCCCCTGTGCCCCGAAGCGGAAGGCCCCTGGAGGGGGTGGGCTTGGGCCAGAGGGTCCCCGATTCTCGCAGAGCGGGGCCTGGGTGAGGCAGAAGCAGGAAGTAAGTGGATGTAGGGGAAAAGGGGGGAGGAAGGAGAGAGTGATGGTACAAAAATAGCGTGTGTGTAGGAAGGACTTCAGTGCCGCCTGGAAAAGAAGCGCAGGGTGGAGAAAGCGAGAAGGGGGGCTGTGGCCAGAGAAATAGAGGGGAAGGGTCCTCACTTCCCTGGGGAGGTGGGCTCTCTCTGCCAGGTGCCTACCTGTCAGGGGTGGCAGATTCAGAGGACAGAGGCGAGAGGCGACTTGAGGTCGTGGGCCCAGGAAATGACTGGCAGCAAGAACAGGACAGCAAAAGGGGAACAGAGGCAAGTGGCCTGGAGACGGTCAGGGCAGAGCCTCTGTCTCTCTGTGTCTCTGTCTTTCTGTCCCCTCCCCAGACCCCCGCGCCCTATCCCTCTCCCTCCTTCTCGTCCCCTTTCCTTGGAGTTAAGCTGGGTGTCCCTGGAGCAGCCAGGTCAGTGATAGGCAGTGGGAGTGCTGGTCGCCTGGCTGAGGTGGCTCTGGACTGTGAGAGGGAAAGGAGTCCAAGACCCGCTGCTCCTTGGAGGGCTTGGGGCCTGGAAATAAGCGATAACCAACTTTGTGAGGCAAGGCTGTTTCGGTAAACTGTATGGATGGAGCAACAGAAGGGAGAGTGCTGACCCGGAAAGGAAGTGGACTTGTCTAAGGCCAGGGGCAGAAACAGGGTTTGAGTTCCTGATTTCCAGGCTAAGTGAAGGCCTTTGCAAAGCGACAACCCCACTCCCATCTCAGCCTTCCTGTCCCATGCCTGGTCTTGCACTAAGAGGGGGAGAGGCAGAATAGAGCTTTTGAGAGCATGAACTAGACTCCGCCAGGTTCAAATCCTGCCAGCTACCTCTCATGAGCTGTGAAGATTTGGGAAAATCCTTTACCCTCTCTGCTTCAGCTTTCTCACCTGAAATGAGGCCAACCTGGGTGTCAACCTAAAAAGGCTGGCGTGAGGACTGGATCAATTAATATTTGTACAACACTTTAAAGAGTGCCTAGCATGTCCCAAGTGCTACATAGCATCTGATCAGTAAGTAAAGCGTTTGACAGCAGTCCTTGGGAGCCCACAGGGTTCTGGCCAGTATGTGAAGTGCAAGGGTATTTTTTTTTCTGTGGTATGAGGGAAACAGCAGGGTCCCACACAATGTTCCTGTCGACGAGGCATTTACACTATGGGAGAGACATATGTAGACGAGTAGCAATAATTAGTGAACGATAGAAGATTGAGCTCAGAGAGTGAGAAGGACGCGCTCATTTAGACGAGGGTACAGCCTTCCCCAGAAGCTGGAAGCTGAATCACAAGAAGGGGCAGCAAGCTGGGCTTTGGGTGATTTGCTGTTCTGGAAAGAGAAGGCAGCACAGCTAAAGGCCCTGGGGCCAGTTTGGCCAGAGGGCAATGAGTGAAGGATGGGGAAGAGTGGTCTCGCTGGGTGGCCTTGCAGGCCTTAGTAAAAAGTGCATTTGTTCTGCAGATAGGAAATCACTGGGGTTTAAGAGGAGAGTGCTGCGGTCTGGGCCATGTGTTTAAAAGGCCAGTGTGGCTGCAGGTGGAGAGTGGGCTGCAGGTAGTGCAACATGGAATGCGGGTGCCTGGGAAGAGGTTGTTCTGGGGTCCTCCTAGTAGCAGAAGTGGAGGTGGGGAGTCTCTAACTCTTCAGGACACGTCTGGCAGAGACCATGAGGTTGCCAGCTGAGACTCCTGGGAAAATCCATCACTGGAATCCACTGGGGTGGAAATGGGGGCAGGGGCCACTGATGGACTTCAGAGATGAAGCAGACTCCTGGCCTGAGCTTCCAGAGAGAGATCTTGCCATTCACCATTCCCCAGGACACACACGCACGCGCGCGCACACACACCTGCCCTGGATTAGGAAACTGCGGATTAGGGAAGGATAATAATTGAACCACCTGCTATTTATATACAGCCCCTCCAGCAAAGGCTCCCAGCAGGGCTTCCCAACACTAGGGTGGTTTCATTTCATCTGTCCCAGGAGGAGGCCTAGGCCTTGTCCTCTTGATCCAGCATCCATAGAAAAGTCACCCCCGGCCAACCCTCAGGGCCGGGGGGTCACTGAGCCCAATGGGCAGCCGGGTATCCTGAGGCTGGTGGACAATTTATTTTAGGTCTCACCGTGAGGTTATGGCAGATAATTGAGGTGAGTCAGCCGCCCCCACAGGAGGCCTTCTGGGCTGCCCTGGATTAAAACGGAATTGCCTTTTACCTATCCAATTCCTCCGCGCACTCAACCGCGCTAATCACACATCTACCGCGTGCTGGGCTCCGTTCTAGGCCCTGGGAAGGCCACAGATGGGAAAACACAGATGAAAATTCCCACCCCGAGAAACTCACATTCTGGTCAATTCACATAACCAATAAGTATGTCGACTGTGTGGTCTGTCAGATGGGGATAAAGCTCTAAGGGAAATAAAGCAGGGGAGGAGCCCAGGAGGGCCAACGAGAGGGAAGGGGGTCAGTGAAGGCCTTCGAGGAGGTGATATTTGGGTGACCACCTGAACGAGCCCCGTGGGGAAGCCAGAAGCAGCTCCATCCCTGCATTGCTCTGACTCTCCTCTGTCCCTCCCTGGTGCCATCTGTCAGCAGTGTGTCTTGCTGGCTGGGCCCTCCCTTCACATCCAGAACCAAAGCACTGCTTAGCACCTCCCCGGCTGCTACTGCCCTGGTCTAAGCCTCCACCATCTCCCACCTAGGAACCCTCTTTCCAGCTTTGCCATCCCCTTACTCCATGTATTCTTCACTCAGCAGCCAGAGGCACCTGTTTCTGAAAGTCAGATCATGTCCCTTCCATTTTGGAAAGCACACTGGAATGAGCAGGAGGAGGAGAGCACCGGAGGTCCTGAGACCAAGCCTCCGCCAACTGCACTTATGTGACTTGGGGAGAACTTTTTCGAGAGCCTCAGTCTCTTCATCTGTGAAACGGGAGCAACCCGGTCTCCCCGGCCCCAGGGGCAGTACTGGCGCAGGTGTGAACGCACCCGCAGCGGAGCGTATCTGGAGCTTGCCTCTGTAGGTGGGGTAATGGTGCCCCGTGCGTGCCAGGCCCTTCTACGCACATGGTCTCACTGCAGCCTCGGCAATGCCCGGGTGTTCCCAGAGCTGGGGAGCAAGGCCAGAGGGAGAAGAAGACTGGACCAGGGCCACTCTGCCAGGGCGTGTGGGAACCTGCAGGGACCCGGCTCTGCTTGGCACCGGCCCTGCCCAGGCTCTGCCCCTGACTTCCCGTAACCCTGGGCTGGCGTCAGCAGTCAGCCCTCCAGGCCGCCTTTGTGTGGGGCCTGTCAGGAGGCTGGAGCTGCCAATGACCTATTTTTCTGGGCAAGAGAAACCATTTGGAGTGAGAGGCCTCAGCTCTGGAGCCAGAACAATAAAAATAAAAACAGCAAGGACTCCTGGGCGTCCTGGACCAGAGAAGGAACAGCCGGGAGAGGATCTGCTGATGGCCTGGAGAGAAGGCAGGGTGGGCGCAGGGGGTGGGAGGTCCCTGACTGTGCCCTGCTCTGTTCGCTGACCTTTCTGTGGGCTATCTCCTGGCCTTCCGCCAGCCATTCTATAGCTGCAGGCACCAGATTTCAGAGTGACAGAGCGACTTGCTGGGGACACACAGCTAGGAAGGGGCCTGGCCAGTTAGGGTTGGAAGTCAGTTCTTCAGTTAACAATACTTCCCATTTACTCAGCATCTACTATGCCTCATAGACATGTTCGTGTGACATACTCACACCACACCTGGGTGGGGTGCTAATTCATTTTACAGGTAAGAAAGCTGCCTTAGAGCGAGGCCTCGGCTGATGGGTCACCTCCTCAGAGAGGCCTTGCCAGACCACCCTGTGAAAGCAGCTGCCCCTGTGTCACCCCAGCAGGAGGCAGTGTCACCTGCCCCAGGAAGGGGCCTGGCCCTTGTTCTCTTGGTCCAGCATCCACAAAAAGTCACCCTAGAGCCCACCCCAATGCACTGTATCCCCTTTCTTACATTAGTTTGTCTTCACTGCATGTCCATGGCCTGCTGGGGTTGTGTCTCTACTGCATTTTGTCTGTCTCCCAAACCAGCCACAGCTCAGTGCGGCCCCGCAGCCCAGCGCCTGGCTCTGAAAACACATCCATGGCTAAACTGCAGCCCAGCCTCGACTCAGCGGTGGGGCAGGCTGCTGTGCCCATCTGTGCCTCGCTCGCCCAGATTTGGGTAGTGGCAGAACCATACCTAAAGGCTTCTTGTAAGGGTTAAATGAGTGAACATAGGAATAATGTCTGGCTACTGCTGTTGTTTGCTCCCAGCAGTGCAGCCTGGGGCCTTCAACAGTAAAGAGTAGGTTTCCATAAATATGCATTAATTTAAAAAGTGACCTTCCCGACAGCACACGGTAAGACATCAGCAGAGCCTGGATTTGGAAGTGGCTGGATCTGTCTGAACCTGTGCTTCAGTGCACCTCACTTTATAAGCACCTCTGCACAGCATGTCCCCCCACTTCCTTCCTCTTTGGCCACCATAGCTGCACAGGACTCAGACCTGCGGGTCCCCAAGTGAGCAGGCATCAGTGCCACCTGGAGGGATTTGTTAAACGCAGATCCTAGGGTCCCAACCCCAGAGCTGCTGACTCAGCAAGTCTCCAGTAAAGTCAGAAAGCCTCCTTTTCTAACAGGTTCCCAGGTGAGGCTGATGCGGCTGGTCTGGGGCTCACCCTTGGAGAACTGCTGGGTAGACTGGTGGGCGTGGTTCAGGAGCCCAGCCCCAGGGTTGCTGTGGGTCCGTCTGTCTCTCCCTCTGTTTTCTGTTCTCCCCCTGCCAGGTGAAGCAAAGTGGGGTGGCAGCACTGGCTCAGAGACAGCAGACAGGGCGCCGAAGCTGAGGGGCTGCGGTAGATCACAGAGCGGGGGCCCAGGGGAGCCATGATGTAATTAATGCTTTCCTGGGGAAGTCAGCCACTAAGTGACTCGGCAAGCTAGCAAGAAGCTCTCAGAGCTCGTCAGAGGTGGGACCACGCTGTCAGGCCCTAAACACTGCTCTCGGGCTCTAGGGATCTGCTCTGCCAGGAGCCGAGCCCAGCTGTGCAGAGCTGAGCCTCCCCCCACCCCCCTGGGTAGGGGGCCCCTGCCGGGTGGCGATGCAAGGACTGAGAGCTGATTGCCTCAGCATCCACTCAGAGACCTGGGTTCAAGTGCTGACTGCCCAATAGCAATACTAATCATAGCAAAAATGTAGGGGTGCTGACGAAGTCCCGAGCCTGAAGGAATTTAGTGGATTTTCTTATACTTTTCACTCCCTCTCTTACATGGACATAATTTTTATCCCCATTTAACAGATGAGAAAACTGAGGGACAGAGAGGCTAAGGGACTTGTGCAAGAGCACACATCTTGTGAGCTGCAGAGTTAGACTTCGAATCTAGGCGTCCTCATTCCTCAGCCCCTGCTCCCAGCCTCTGTACTTTATGACTTCTGTGAGCCTGGGTGGCCTTTCCAGGTCCCCCTCACCACCCAGCGGTTGACTTGACAATTCCCCCTGGGCCTGCTGAAGTGCAGAAGGATCCGGTGAATGAATGAGTGAATGAATGAACAGGTGAGTCTAGCTCTTTCCAGTGGTGATGGGACACCAGAGCCCAGTGGCTGAGAGCCGTGTGTGCCACTCCAGGCCATGCCCATCACTAGCTGTGCGATCTTGGGTGGCCTCAGCCTCCAGTCCTCATCCGACACAGGCTGAGGGCAGAAGTAATGGATAAAAAGGGTGAGGGGGACAGGGTGGGGGAGACAGACAGACGGACGGAACCAGCAGACGGCAGCTGCGAAGTGCAGGTGGTGCCTGCCTCTGTCCGTCTTCTCCGTCTCAGTCCCGCTCAAGCAGTGGCTCAGGCAGAATCCCTTGGTGTCTCCCTCGAGCCCTCTTCTTCCTCTCGAATCACAGTGCTGCCAGCCGATCATCCTGGCTTTGCCTTCAAAACAAACTCGGAATCTGACCACTCCTCACCACCTGTTTCACCCTCTGGTCCTGCCCACCTGCATGTCTCACCTGGCTTAGTGCAGTTACTGCCTCACTGGACTCTCCCTCTTGTCCTTCCTTCAGCCTAAACCTCCCAATAACCTTGCCTCTCGTCTCCTCAAATAAAAGCCCAAGCTCTCAGTGTGGCCCACAAACCCCCTGTGATCCCACCCCTCTGACCTTGCCTCCCCTCTTTCCCTGGCTCACTCCAGTCCTTGAACCTGCCTCCGCAGGGCCTTTGCACGTGCTGTTCCCTGTGCCCAAATGCCTCTCTTCCCAGCTGGCTGCCTCGTTTGTTCTGTCCCTTCCTTTGGCTCTTTGTTCAGATGGCCCTTCCTTGGAGAAGCCTGTCCCTTCCACTATCCAGAAGTGTCCCATCCTTTCTGACCCCCTTACCCCAGTTTATTTATTTTTGATGGTATGTAAATACGATATACTTTTGGGGGCTATGGCTGTTCCCCCACTCACATGTGAGCTCCATGCAGGGTACCAGCTCTCCACCGCACGGAACAGGGAGACAAGTAAACAAGTGCAAGGAGGAGCCCCAGTGAGCAGCTCTGTCCATGAGGTGCAGCGGGCAGCTCCACTGAACACGCAGGCTCCCCCACCCTGCTGGCCTGGCCTGGCCTGGGTTTCCTGGAGGAATAGATGCCCTCGCTGAACTCAGGTTTCCTTCCCAGGCAGGGCGGCCCGGGCTCCAGTTGGCCTCATTCCTGTTCCTGAGGGGAAGGTTCTGTCCCTGGGCAGCAGCTCTCAGGGACAGCCAAAGCAACACCACCACTGTCTCTGCTCCCAGCCTCCGAGGGGCCGGCACTGTGGTCTCACGGCACTGTGGTCGTGCCAGCCTCTGCAGTGCCATTGCCCCCCTGGAGCAAGGAGGGAAGTGGGATGGGAGGTCCCTCCAGAGCTCCTTTCCAGAGCTCTTTGGCCTGTTTCCTCTCTGGAGCCTCTCAGCCTGCTGTGTGAGGGCTGGGCTGGATGCTGGCCTCCGCTGGCTGGGGTGTGCCGCTCACGTCCACCCATTGGTGCAGATGAGCAAACATAAGCTCCGTGCTGGGTGGACACCGAATGCCTGGGCAACGTACTGGGTCAGTGGCAAGCAAAGGGGATGACCCCAGATCTTTTGATACCAAGTCCCTTATCCTCCTCCTTATCCTCACTCTACCCTTCTCCCTGCACTACCCACTCCACCCCCAGTGCCTGGGGCATAAGGTGGTTCACACCTGCGATCCCACCTTTGGAGTTTGCACTCTGAGTCTTGTTGCCTGTCCAGCCAGGAAAGCGGTGACTGACCCCTGGAATGGACAAGAGACTGAGGGAAATGGGGAGGCCCAAGTCTCACTGCCTAGAAGTGTGATGGGCTGAACGGGTTAGTCTGTGCTTGTCCTCCTAGTGTTTCTTTTCCCCAGTTTCGAGCAAGTAAATGGGCTTCGTAAATGGTGCTGTGGGGATTTTGGCCCATAGTAAGGCTGCCTTGGATTTTGGTAAAGTCTACAATCAAAAGAATTGCCATGCAGACTTGGGAGAGACTAGGGCAGAGGCAGAACATGTTGGAAAAACTGGAGGGTCTGAGACTGGTGAAGGTGCTGTCCCTCCCTCAGTGGGACTGAGGGGTGGGGGCATAACCTCAGGGCAGGCCTTGTGGTGTCCCAGGAAGGCAGACCCAGGTCCCAAGGCCTCTGTGTCATCACAGGCCCCACAGCCCCACAGCCCCACAGTGCTGCTGCACCAGCGAGGCCCCTTGGGCGGGACAGTGGGCACAGCATGCATTTAGTCGACAGATATTTTATTGAGCACCTACTATGGGCTGGGCTGTTCTGGGTGCTGGAGGCATTCACATGCTAGTGAGAGAGCTGGAAAAACAATCACATGAGTTGTGAAACACTTGCTTACTCTGTAGCCAACCATAGATGCCGAGAAAAAGGAAGTAGGGTGAGGACAGAGAGTGATGGGGGTGGGGCAGTGCAGGCTGCTGCTCTTCTTTGCAGGTGGCAGTGAAGGTCTTGCTCAGCGAATGGTATTTCCTGAAGACAGGGTGAAGGAGAGCCACGAGAATATTGGTGACAGGAACAACTAGTGCAAAGATCCTGGGATGGCAAGTTCAAGGACAGCAGAGCGTCTGGGAGACTAGAGCAGAGAGAGTGAGGGGAGGCAGGGAGTGAGCTTGGACAGGAAGCCCAGCACAGTCCTCATGGCCTCACGGCCAAAGTAAGGCCTTTGGATTTTATTTGGAGCAAGATGGAGCTAGAGGGAGGATGGTGTAGACAGACTCCTGGAAGCTGCCTCTGGTTTTCCTGGACTGTCTATGACTCTGAAACTGCACAAATGGGAGAAAAGGAGCCCCAGAACGACCAGTGTTGGCTTGCTTCCTGTCATCCCAAGGGACAGGATCACAGCAGATGGATTTCACATAAGCAAATGTAAATTCCGACTTTAGTATAACAGGTCTGGGTGGGGCCTGAGGTTCTGACTTTGTAACAAACTCCCGGGTAAAGCTGCTGGCGTTCCACACGTGGGCCACACTTTCAGTGGCAAGCAAGGCGTGTCTTGCCCGACTGTGTCTGTGGCCCGAGAATCCCATCTGTTGCTCAGTTTCAAGCCTAAATCCTTTGGGATGTCCTTTGAGGCTCCTGACAAATTTTGCAGTCCCTCCCACTCAGCTGAGGGCTAGAACTTGAACTATCCAACTGTTGCTTACAGCAGCAGAATGGGTCTTTCCCGCCCCCTTGCAAGCCCCACCCCTTCTCTGCAAGACACAAGCCTGAGGGTGGAGCCTCGGATCCTGGAGCAGCCTGGATGGGTCCAAATTCCAGCCCTGCCCAATACCGGCTGAGTGACTTCTCTGTGCTTCAGTTCTTCATCTGTAAAAAGGAAACAAAACAAAACAAAACACCAAAACAACAGCTCTTTTCAGGGCTATTTTGAAAATTCAAGAAATAATATTCATCAGAACTCTGGCACACAGCAGGTACTCGATAAATGCTACATCACTCACCCTCCAATTCTCCCCTGTCCTTTAAGGTAGCAATCTATGTATTTTCATCACATTACTTCAAGTTTTTCTATTTTTGTTTCTGGTTTCTGGCTATGAAGTACATATTAGTCCAAAAAGTATATGATGCATTTATAAATAAACAAATAAACATACAGTGGGATGCATGTTTAAATGTTTTTAGTAGTAAGGAATATGATTTTAAAAATTCTGAAGATCACGGGTGTAAAGCCCAGTGGAATTGACAGAAAGAGAATTGATTAGATTAATTGATTAGAGTTGGACAGGATTTTAAGGGCCTTCAGTGCCCCTAGCACTCCCTCTCCCATCTGAGTGTGAACCTCTCTGTTATACTGAGTTGCCTCAAGCAACGGGGAGCTCACTACCTTTCTGGACAATTCATCTTATACAACTCGGGGCATGGCTCTCCAAACTACTGCCTACATGTGTTCCAGCTCCCCCTGTGCCACTGTGGCTGAACTGAGCTGCTCCTCCCCACACTCCTGTGTCACACGCAGCTCTGGGATGCCTGTCCCAAGGGCCCAAAGCCAGGCCGTGTGCGTGGTAGGACTTCAATAAGGTCCTGTAAATGAGTGTGGGTGGCAGAGGGATGAGAGGGAAATGAAAAGGGTGACTTTCCCCACAATTCTTGTTTGGAGGGTGCACCGTCATCCCCATGCCCTGTCACCCCGGGAGTGTGTTGGTGTCTGTGATATGCATCTGTTTATGTGGGTTTGTTTACATGTGTTTGCACCAGGGTCTGTGAGTGCCAATGCGCATTTTTCTGTGTGGCTTGGTCTCTGTAGATGTGTGGGTGTGTTGCATGACACATATCCATGTGCACTGTGCATGTGAGTGGTGCATGTCTTTCTCTGGGTCTTTGTGTATCTGTGTGTGCAGGGCTGAGGCACTTTGGGGTCATGTGTCTGCCTGTATCTGTTCGGTTTGTTTGCACGTGTGTGAGCACGTGCTGTCTGCAGATGTCCGTGTGTGGTGTGTGTGTGTCTCTCTCTGTTTCTTTGTGTGACGGTGTGCCTGGAATCTTTCTTTGTGTGTTTCACCGTGTGTGTATGTGTGTGTGTGTGTGCACGAGTGTGCACACTGGCCTCCTCCCCTGCTCAGCCCTTTCAGGGACCTGGGGGCGACTCCTTGCAGCCTGGTTGACTTCAGGCTGACTTACTGGCAGGCAGCAAGGTCTCCACACCCTCCTTGCCTGCTCAGCTGTGCTAATCACCGGGTTATATGCAGATGGCAAATGTGAGGCTGGGAGGAGGGTTGTGGGGGTGTGCAGAGGAGCAGACACCGAGAAGCGAGGAGACAGTTCAGAGGCGGAAAGGGGAAAACAAGCCTGCTTGGCTTTGGAGTTCAGGTGTGGGGCTCTCTCCAGAGGCATGGATTTTAGTAAGAGAATGTGACGGCTGTGATGTTTTCATTCCCCAGTCGAGCTAGTCTTAGAATCACAGAATTCCAGCATCCTAGAATTTTGGGTCTAGAGAATTCTAGAACCTCAACTACATGTAACTCCAGGCTCCTAGAACCATCTCCAAAGACTCAAAAATCCTGTGATCTTAGCATCTTCAAACACTGTTTTCTTCCTCCCCCTTCTCTTGCCTTTCTTTGATAGAGTCATGGCCAAGGAATGGCCTTGGAAGTTCATTCTGTCCACCCTGCTGGTTCGGGTAGGGCAGTGGAGTGGGTGGCCCGCTCAGCTGGGACATTCTTGGGGATGTTGACCTGGAACCTTTCCTTGGCAAGGACTTGCATCCTGAGCGGTCCAGCCTCTCAAATTACCCCTGTTACCTTCTGCAGAGACTGAGACAAAGGTGCCTGTGTTCCCAGGATATGTTTTCAGCCACTCAGGAGCTGGCATAACAGACTGCAGGTGTGAGGAGAGCCAAGGGGTGGGGCTCCTGGGAGGCCCTCACAGTAACCCAGCCTGGGGTGCGGTGGGTGGCTGACCAAGCAGCCGCCTTTCTCAGGATGTCCATCTGGGTGTTTCCTTCCTCTCACAGATTTTCAGGGTGATGAATTAAAAGGCCAGACTTGTTCTATCCCAGGGGTCTTGGGAGCCATGGACTGTCCTTGAGGGAGGTCACTTCACTGTACTCTCACCTCCTTCAGGACTCACCCAAATTCTTTATCCAGGGAACCTTTCAGGCCGGGACTATCAGCTGTCCATCCTACCGTGCCCCCCCTCACACTCGGCCAGCCACACTGAACTTGCCACTCACCTTCAGGACATCTCACGTTTCATGCCTCCAGATCTGTGCAGGAACGTCTCCCCTCTGCCTTTTCTTGATGGTGCAAACTCCTGCCCGTCGGTGGAATGCAAGCTCCTGCTCGACTGAATGCCGTGCAATCAAGTCTCTGACTTAGTTCATACTTTGTCTCCCAGAATCTACAGTAATAATGTTTGGCACACAATAGGTATTCAATAGATGTTCATTGAAATTTCCCCTCAGAAGCCTTCACTACCCAGTCCCTTACAGGGGCTTCCTTGGGGCCCACACCACCCCGAGGATCACCTGCAGCCCAGAACTTACCGCCCTAGGCCATGGACCTTTGCTTGACCGGTCTGTCCTCTTTACCAGACCGGGAACACCCACTGAAGCTGAGAACATGTGTGGTCCATCTTTGTACCTGCAGCATCCAGTTCAGAGTCTGATACTCAGCAAGTGCCCCATAAATGTGGGGCTGTTGCCAGCAGTCTGGCTTGGGGAGTTGAAATCCCCTGTTGGTCCCAACTGTGAATGCTGGTCCAAGCTGTTGGCAACATCTGCTTCGAAGTCCCATTTGCAATTATACGTTCCCAGGCTCTTGCCTCTTAATATTTAATAACCAGGCAGCTAGCCTTTTCTGGCAGCCACTTAAGCCCCTGATTGCCTCTTGTCTGAACTTGGCCGTGAGTAAGGCAGGGACCACATTGGGGTTAACTATAAAGACTTTATCCTGATTCTGGGGCCAGGAGAAGGCTGGAGCCTCAGGGAAGGAGGAAGGAATACCCATTGGCTTGAGGCTCCTGGATGGCCTTACCAGCAAGGCAGTTGGGCCTTGGCTCCAGCTGGCTCCACCCTAACCTCCCACCCCCTCCACGTGCCTGCTCTTGCCTCTGTGGGCTGGGGAGGAGTAGAGAGGAAAAAGTCAATGGGACCTTCCCTGACTCACATCCAAACCGGGCAAGAGGGAAGAAAGGGGGATTCCGCCTGGGCTGTGTCCCAGCAGGAAAGGTGGATCTATCCTGTGGGACTTGGCCTCCAGGAGCCACGGCCAGTCCACGTGGGCACTTGTAGTGCCACAGAGGGCGTGCTGGCGGCCATAGGGCTGGGAGTCCTTCCAAGTCAACTGTGGAAGGAGATGAGGCAATAGCAATGACCTGACCCTCGGGATTGCCCAGGCTGCTGCCCAGTGCTGGGAAATCCCACAGGCCCCGGGGGCGGGGGATGGGGGGAGCCCAGGTCAGCTCTGTAGGCCGACCTCTGCAGGGCTGCTGGCGCGGCAGGGTGAGAACCAGTCTTGGGAAGGTTCAGGAAGAGAACAACAAGTGCAAAAGCCACAAGGTCGGACCGTCAGCACCTCTGAAGGAAACAGCCCGCCGGGCCAGTTTCTGAGCAGATGCTGGAGGAAGGTGCTGATGCAACTCCCGCCTGGGAAATCAGCCTTCTCAGGTCCCAGGGGGTTTTCCAGCATCAGGAGACTTGGTTTCCAGGTCTTGCTCTGCTCCGAACAAGCCCAGTGACATTGGGCAAGTCCCTGCCTGGTGCCATGCTGTCCTGCACACACCGAACAGTGGCCGCTTGGTCCAGCCCAAGAAACCGAGAGAGCAGAAACACCCCCCTGCACGACCTGCAGGGCTGATCCTGAGAGAAGGCTGGCCTGGGCACAGAACGCTTTGCTCTTATGGGCGCTATTTATGAGCATGTACAAGATGCCATGCCAAACAAACCCTTTATCCACACACATAATCTCATGTAATCCCAGTAATCCGAGTCCCCTTCTTCTGCCTCACCCCCTATCCATTCTCAAGTCCTGCCAACAGCACCTTTAAAACCCAGTTCTAGCCCATTTACCTCTTTCTACCTCCCCCCATACAACCCTCACTGACCATCCCCTGCATGGGACTCTGCTCGGGCCCCACTCAGTTCTCCTACTCCTACCTGGCTCCTGCCGTCCACCCGCAACCAGCAGCTGGGAGGCCTCTGAGCAATCTCAGTTAACTCATGTCCCTCCCCTGCTTTTGAACTTCCAGGGGCTGCTATGGTGCTTAAAAAACAAACTCAAATCCCACGGCTGCTCCTGCTCTATGTGGCGGGTCCCTCGCATGCTCTCTGTCCTGAGGTCGTGCCGTCCTCACTGCCCACTCCGCCGCAGCCACACCGGCCTCCTTCCTGTCTTCGATGTGCTGGTCAAGTCCAACCTGGGCCTCTGCTTCCTCTGCCTGAGCACTTCCTGTGAGTGCTGGTATGGTGCCAGCCAGGGACGTGTTGCTTGATTCCATCCCCAGCTGTGTGTCTCAGGCTGGGGGCTGAGGATCCAGGGTGAAGCTTCACCCGCACCCTTCCACCTGAAGGCCACCCTCTGTCCAGCTCCTGTCCAGGCTGCTGAGCCCCCTGGAAGCCCCCAGTCTGGTTGCTGTTGAGCAATCTCAGCCCTCACCACCCTGTGGGTTTCCAAATCTCCCTTCTCTCTGCGGCAGTCCATTGCTGCACAAGTTAATGAAATAACAAGACACTTCACCCATTACCTGATGCAAATACCTTTTGTTGCCAGCGCCAGCCTACAGCTCAGATCTCCCTGAGACCCGGTGGCCTCCTGTTCCAGGCTCCAGCCCAGGCCAGGCCAGGGTACCCTCCCCAACCCCCAAGCCCCCAACCGCCTGAGCCAGCCATCAGTCCCAGCAGTGCTCGGGCCCAGGAAGGTACCAATGCTTGTTCCAGCCAGCTTACAGCAAGGCCCACTGTGTTCAGGCCTTTTGCGTATTTAATTTTGACAGGATTACATTCAATTTTGTCCCCTATCCTGCAGCCTGGGGAGGGAAGTCTGTTTTGCCCTCCAGTGGGGGTCCGGTGAGGTCTGGATACGCTCACCAGGGCCTGACTCGCCCTCCACCGTTCTTCAGGGCTTCACCCGTGCAATCCCTCCACAGGTGGCAAACACACAGCCCATGGGCCGAATCCGGCCCGGCACCTTGTCTTATCTGGCCCAGTACCTTGTTTCTACCCGCTGTCAGCGCCCAGCTCTTGCTTAACTGTTAAGGAGTAGTTACATTTATACAGCCCTAAAGTTACATTTGGCCCTTTGAAGGCAACCGCGACACTGGCGTGGCCCCCGGTGAAAATGAGTCTGACACCCCTGCTTTAAACCCTATTGCTCTGTTAGCTGCATATCAGCATCTCTATTTATGGATGAAGATGAGAAAAAAAGAGTGGTGCTTGCTCACAGCCACACTGGTGTGAGGGGGACCCTGTGCCCTTGCCAGGGAGCTGAGGAAGCTGGGTGGGAGGGTGCGGAGGAGAGCCCCCAAAGCTTGCCCCCTTGAGAGGCTTCCTCCCGTGACCCCACACAGCCAAACACACCTGGTCTAGTTCACGTTTAGTGTCTCAAGCTTGTGCAGGGCCCCCGGAAGGTGCTGAGGTCACTCAGGGATGAGACGGACTTCCCCTACGTGACTGTGCGAACCTCAGACAGCAAGACAAGAGGTTCCGCCCCCCCTCCCAGTTGAGGACAGAATGGGTGTGACAGTAGACAGGGGAGGTCTGGTCAAGGCAGGACACCTGGTGTGGGCACAGGCTGGGAGGCTGAGACCTGAGGACACTTCACCTCTCAGCGGGTGACCTCACCCCTCCTCAGACTGGCTACCCTGCTCCCACCCCCTGGTGATCCCCCCTCAAGTCTCTCTGACTTCTTCCTGGACACCCCTCCTGGGTGCTTCACGGCCCCCCGAGTCAAAGTGCCTGTGAAGAAACTCACCGTCACCCCCACCTGCTCTCCTCCTTTTGGTGGCCTTCGCCCTCGTAGTTTCCAGATTTTTCACACACCTTGGCCTGTCTCCCTCTGCCTTCATCTGCACAGCCACCTGGCCTCAGCCTGTCTGGTCCCTTCTGGGTGTTTCTCCTGTCAGCCCTGTCTGCGCCTGTTCTCACTGTTGGGCCAGATCTCAGCTCACCTGCCCCCGAGCCATGGATCTTCCTGCCCCCAAGCCAGCCTTCCCAGGCCACAGGCAGGGCTTCCCGAGTGCAAAGACAGTGTCCTCCGTCCTTCAGTGGCACCTGCGCTGTCCTACAGTCTGACTCCTAGGTCAGGACGTCAAAGGCCTTTCTAAGTCTCCAAGTGTTCCCCCAACCCCATGTGGCTGTCACGTGACAATTCTCTGAATGTGTCTCCAGGTGTTCGCCTGGCAAACTCCTTTTTATTGTCAGGACCCAACGTCCAGGGGTCTCCTCCAAGGAGACTTTCCTGACTAGCTCCCCCTTCTGGGGGCAGGATCCCTTTCTCGTGTCCCCCCCAGCCCAGGCATGCCCCTCCTCTCGTGAACGTCCCCATGAAGTTCATGACCTGTGCATTGTTCTTCCTTTCCCATTAGACTTTGGGTTCCAGGATGATGGTGGGGTGGGAGGGCTGGGTAGGTAGAGATAAGAGGCCAATTTTAGTTTAGCAGTAAGGCAGACAGGCTATGAAATCTTTGCCTCAGTGAAGCAAGGTTCAAATCCTGGCTCTGCCCCTTTCTAGCTGTGCAGCCTTGTACAAGGGAACTTAATCTCTGTGTGCCTCAGCTTTCTTATCTGTGAAATGGGCAAATAATCCTATTACCCCTTGTGTGGGGCTGTTCTGAGGATGAAACGAGCATGAAGCAAAGGCTCAATGAACAGTAGTTCTTGTCACATCCAGAGCCCACGTAGACAGCTCTTCTGGTCTATTCACCTAACAAAACGCTACTGCTGACTAGATCAGAGTTGTCTCTAAGCCAGTGGTTCTGAAACTCAGGCTGAGTATCAGAATCGACCAGGATCTTACAAAAAGGCAGATTAGCCAGCCCCAGCTGTCCAGGGTGGGCCTGGGAATGAGCTTTCTTGCAAACTCCCCATATCCCATTTACATGCAGGTAGTCCGAGACCAGACCTACACTCATGGCTCTTGGGAGCCATAAAGGAGGCTTTTGCTATGGAACCATGATTCCAGTGATCAGCCCCCCACACCCCCATCCGCTACCCCAGCAAGGAAGGTTTGCGGTGTGGCAGAGCGGTCGAGGCTCTGCCTCTGCAGCCAGGGGGCCTGGGTTCTAACACTGACTTCCCTTTCCCGGGCTAGTGCCTTTCCCCTCTCTGGATGTGGAGAGCTCATAAGTTCCCTGTTGGGGGCGCTGCACGAGTCCCCGTTCAGAGACGCCCCCAGAGCAAGACACAGAGAACCGCAGCACGCAGGGTGGCTGCTCCCCGCGGCCGGCCGCCGTTTGTCTTCTGAGGCTGCTCTCCCTGAGTGTTTTATTTTCTGGTGATGGATTCCAGCTCATGTTCGGGGCCAGCACCTGCATACAAATGCCAAGAGGACAGGCGGCCCCCGGGATCTGTCCTCGCCTGCTCTCCGCCAAGCGCCCGGCTGTGAGTTCCCAACAGGCCCGGAAGTCCCAGGGCCTCCTGCGAGGCTGGGACCACCATGCCCTGTCGTGGCCGGAAGCAGCCAGGCGGCTGGGTCCTTTGAGATCAGGCGTCCCTGTGAGACAGTAGCCACTGGGAGGTCTTTCGGGGGACTTGGGAGCTGCTGGGACAATCGGTTGCTGTTTGGGGGAGAGAGGTTGGCAGGGCCTTGCCCCTCGGCACTGAGCCCCTTCCTAGCCTCTGCCAAGCCTGGGTCTGGTTTCCCACTCCCTGCCAGTTCCTGGGCGCTCGGGGAGGGGCCATCGCCATTCACTGCCCCGCCCTCCAGAGTCTGAGCTGGGGCCAAGGAGGAGGCCTGAGCAGGTTTGCAGAGCAGCAGCCTGCATGCTCTGCCTAAGCCTTGCCCTCTGCCAGGCTAAGGGCAGAACGCTTTGAACCAGCCCCCCACAGATGCCTCCACCGGGCTGCCAGGGAATTGCATAGCCCCCGGGGATACAGAGGCCTGTGCGCCTGAGTGGCCCTAGTCAAGTGCCTTGGCTGGGAAAACAAAACAAAGCCTCAGCCCTGGGCAACCTCTGCTCTGCGCAGGGAGATGGCAGTACATGCTGGAGATAGTGCCAGGGAGCAAAATAAAGCAGCACGAGAGGACACAGGTGACGGTGCAGGCCCTGGCTGTGCCGGGATAATGGTCTCTCTGAAAAGCTGATATCTGAGCAGAGACCCAAAGGGTGCAGTGAAGGGGGAGAGACATGTGGGTGTCTGGAGGAAAAGGGTTCAGTGAAGGGAACAGATTGTGCAAAGCCGCTGAGCAGGGAGAGGACGGGCGCCTGGAGGCCAGTGTGGTTGGCATGCCACACTGTGGAGAGGGAGAGGGAAGGCCTCGAGGCCAGAGGGAGGAGGCTCCTCCCAACCCACCATCATCCCCATCTTACAGACAGGGACTGAGCTCAGAGAGGTTGGGCAGCTTGCTTGAGGCCACACAGCTGATACACGGAGCACCTGGCCGGACACCCCCTCGTCCTGATGCCGGAGCCTCTTGTTGCTGTGCTACCACGAGGCTCTACTGTGAAGTGCAGGCAGCACCTCACAATGGGCTCTCTGGGTGCTGACCCTCCGTTTTCCATTCACATCCAGTGGGGCCGTGTGCCGGGCACCCGAGACCTGAGCCACCTGGGGAACTTTCCTGGGGATGTGGAGGCCGGCTGTGCACTCACTGGGCACTGGGCGTTTCTGGGCCTTGGCTTGCTCACCTGAAACCTGGGGCTAATTCTGTCTACCTCAGAGGCCTGGTGAGAGCTCAGAACATGGTGGGTGATCAGAAGACATTTACCTCCATCCCTCCCAGGCCTCCAAATCCCTGGCCCTCGCACCTGAGAGCAGCCTTCCCTAGATATGTGTCCTGGTGGACTGCAGGCTGGGGGACGGGGGGGCTGAACCAGCCTCCCCAGGGGGCCTGATGCAAGGGGCTGGAGGAGCCCCTCCTGGGGCAAAGCTGCTGAAAAGCCTTGTTCAAATGGGAGAAAGTGGCAGCCCCCTCCTGCCCCCTCTCAGGGCTCTCCCGGCTCTTCCTCTGTGGCATCCATCATGCTTATAATTACTTGTTTAGCATCTGTCTGCTTCTCTGGGCTGTGTGCTCGTGTTCTCGTCTGGCCTTGTTCATGGCTGGGTCCCCAGCACCAAGCAGCCTGCCTGGGGTGTAATAAGCGCTTGTTGGGAAAACAAACAAACAGACGCCCGGCTGGCTGAACGACTGCGTGGATGCTCTTTGCAGCAGCTGGCCCCAGTGTTCCCACCCCCGTGGTGGGGGTTCTAACCCGGGCTCTGCAGCCACGCACGTCTGGTGAGATCTTGGGCAAGTCACAGTGTCCTCGGGGGATTCTGATAGGTTAGTAAGGAGGGATGGGGCTTGGGCGGTCCCAGAGAGTTCTGGGGAACATGTGGGAGCTGATTCCAGGGAGAGGAAAGGGCACAGCCACACAGCCACAGGACCGCAGCTCGCCCTTCACTGTGGGGTGTGTGGGTGGGCGAGCATGTCTCAGTGAATGAGGAAGCTAAGGCACAGAGAGGGTGAAGCCTTTGCCTGAGGCTCTTTAAGGGGTGGGTGGCAGGCAGTGTTCACCCCCTCGTGCGGACCAGGTTGGGAGATGATGTTGTGGAGCGGGGGGGCAGGGCAGGCCTTTTGCAGGGAACCTTCCAGGCGGGCGCTGGCGGCCTCCAAGCTCGGGCTGATGAGCCCAGATTTAGGTCTGAAGGCGCTAGGAGACCAGAGAAGTTCTCCATTTGCTGGCTCTGCAGTGGCAGCTGCGGCTGGAGTGATCAGCCAGACCTCTGCTCACTTCTCCTTCCCTTCCTCACAGAGGAACCTCAGCACAGGGTGTCTCAGTGGGGTCAGGGGTTGTCTGGGCAGCTTAGCTCAGTGGCTGGTGTGTGTATGTGTGTGTGGGTGACTCAGAGTGGGCCCCACGCCTCTTCAAGAGGGAATTCTATCATGGAAATCGTTTGGTGGCCTTCACGTGGCACGGGGTCGCACAGCAAGCTGGCACTAGAATATTTTGAGCTCACAGTAATGAAAGCAAATGGCAATTTGCCGTGTCTTCAGGCTTGAAAGCCTCGGCGCGGCGTTCAGTCATTGGCGGTCGTTATTACCCACTGCTAATGGGGGCTGCTGCTCCCAGGCTGGTGAGGGAGAGAGGGCTCAGAGAGGTTAAGTGACTTGCCCAGCATCACAGGGCGGTAATAGGAGGGCAAAGTTTAAGGTGCAGAGTTTGGCCTCTCCCCCTCCCCCAAGGCCAGCCTGCTCCCCTGAATGGATCAGCTCTGAGCGGTTCCTAAGCGCTGGTTTCCATAGCAGCAGGGCCATTCCTGCACAGCGGATCCGTCTTCTCTGGGTTTTGCTACCGTGGGGCTGCAGGTGCGGGAGATGCTCTGACTTGGGGGCAGCTGGGTGCGGGGCCAGGAGGAGCTGACAGGCCATTTGGTCCACCTTGAGGCCCACAGTCCTTACCAAAGGGCCACTGTTTTCCCGTGCTTCTGACTCTGGGGTTGGGTTCACTTCCAGATAGAGGGTGGGGAGAGCAGTGAGAAAAAGAAATGAGTAAACACCAGAAACAGAGAAAGGGGGGAAGGCAGAGACAAACTGTACAAACCCCAAGACAGATCAAAAAAATGAAGACACCTGCAGTGTTTTCCAAACCAATCATTTCATTTCATCTTTATAACCTTGAAGGCGGGTTCTGTTTGCTCCCATTTTACAGATGCAGAAACTGAGGGCAATGCCATGAGTCTCAAAGTTTAGTGCAAGAGGCAGCACATCTCACCTGGGAGGTAGGGAGATGGTGCTGGTTAAACGGCAGTTGCCCTGACCCTCCCCTGGCCCCGTGGGCTCAAGGTCTCTGGAGTGAGACCCAGAATCTGCATTTGGGGAGCTCCCCAGGAGAATTTTCTAGAGAGTCAAGTTCAAGAGTGGCCAATGTCAGGACGGCTGCTCTGCCCTCTGCTTAAGTGTATGCAGCACATGAACGCAGAGCCAGGATTTAGGACCCAGAAGGGAGCAAGAAAGAGGGGAAAGTGACAAAGAGAAGCTTTTCAAAGCAAGACACATATGTTTCAGAAGAGAAGGCAGAGAGCAAGAGAGAGAAGTGGCAGAAAGAGACACATGGGGAAAGTCCACAGAACCAAGAGAAGGGGCAACCTGGTAGGACCAGAGGGAGCATGACTGACTCTGACCACCTGTCCCTCTATCCACAACCCCTCACTCAGTCCTCACAGCAGCCTGATGACATGAGTCCTATGCTCCCATTTTCTGGGTGAGGAAACTGAGGCGTGGAGAACAAAGGGGCAGAGCCCGGCTTTGGGAGAGGTTATGGCTCTCACCAGCAGGCTAGGCTGCTTCTTAAGTGAAAAGCTACTGTGGAGAGAGGAGAACCCAGGTGAGAGGCAGGCTTCAGCTCCAAGCACAGCCCCCGACAGCTCAGGTCGGAGCCTGGGCTCCACCCGGAGTCCTGGGAGCCCAGGTGGCAGGGAGCCACAGCCTGGGGGCCTGTCTGCTTTTACTCCCCCACTAGGCAGACAGAACAGGGGCTCAGACCTGGGTCCAGATTTTGGCTCCATTGCTTACTTTCTGTGTGACTCTGGGCAAGCTACTTAGCTTTTCTGAACCTTAGTTTCTGCCCCTGTAAACTAGAGACGCTAAGAAGACCCAGCTCAAAGGGTTACGAGGGGCCTTTTCTGAGATGGAACGTGAGACGTGCACGGAACAGCACCTGGTGCCAGTGAGTGCTCAGTAACAGCTGTCGGGAAGGACTTAGAAGCCCAGGGGTCATACAAAAGCCCTCAAGAATGGTGGGTTTCTTGGGGCTCTCTTTGCCCTAAATGGGGGTGAGGGAGTGCTGCCCCTCTCTAAGCCCAGGGCAAACCTACCAAACACAGAATCATTGATGGAGCAGAAGTAATGCCCCACCTGTGCCACAGGCCCGGGCCCTGAGAGCCAACCAGGTCTTGCTGGGAGCCCTCAACCTGTCACTTACCAGAGTTCACGACCCAAGTCAGCTCTGCCCAGATGCTGCCATGGCTCCCTGGGCACTGCTGTGTCCACTGGGCCCACGCAGGTATCCTTCAGGTGCCCGAGTCCAGGGACACCCCGTCTATCTGCCAAGAAGAACGAGTCCTCCCATTTTACAGATGAGGGGACACAGAGAGGCTCAGAGAAGTAGAGTGACTCACCCCAGGTCACACACCCTGGGGGTGATACAAGCAGGATACACTCCTACCTCTATTTGTGTTCCGTTGCCCCCAATAAGCATTTATTCAGCTTATTCAGCTTATGTACACCTTGCTGTACACCAGCCATTGGTGGCACACGGGAGCATGGTCATTACCTGCATCCTTCTCATAGGCTGGGGGCCAGCCGAGGAAGTAGGAGGTCCTGCCCACGTGGTGGGTGTTCCGGTGGCAGCTGGCATTCATGGAACACGCGGGGCATGCTTCCAGGATGCTTCCTGTGCAGACTTGTCACCCCAACCACAGGCGGGTGGGGATGGGCAGCCGACCTTGGCCCAGCACCTGCTCTGAAATGTGGGTGGTCTTGAGTTGACTGGGAAGTGGGCTGGGGAGGTCAGGAAACAAGCCTGTGACCCCTGAGCCTTTCTCCAGCGGCGGTGGGCGGTGTGAGTTCATGCCTCTGCTCTCCTGACCGTGCAGCCCAGCTAGAGCTGTGATGTCCGTTAGTGCTGTGGTGGACGACACTGTGCTGCATTTCACAAGGCTGGATCGTTGGCACTCCACTCACTGTGTGAGGGTGAGTCTGCTATCATTACCCCCACTTTATAGACGAAGAACTTGAGGCACAGGGATTCTAAGCTGGGAGGCTTTGAACCTGGTACTTGGGTGCCAAGGCCTGTCCATTGATCTTGCTTCTTAGTTGTCCGGGAAGGGAGGGTTAAGGGCAGTTAAGGCTCTGGCTGACTCCCCGGTGGAGGTGGGATACGGACTAGTCCAGGAGACAGGCAGGAGTCAAGAGGGAGACCTGGGGGGAGGGAATGGGGACGAGAGCCTCGGCCTGGGAGTGGGAAGCGTCAGCTGGAAGGCAGCGTGAGCAGAGGGCGTCTGTCAAGGCCACAGGGCCCGTGAGCCCCTCCGAGCCTTCTGCAGAGCGGTGGCGACGGCGACCTCATCTTGTCACTGGGTTACCCTCTGTCGGGAGAATGAAAGCGAGGCCGTGCCCTCCTCTGCTCAGAACGCTCCCGTGGCTCTCTGATGTTTGCAGAGAAAAGCCAAAGTCCTTACAGCGGCCTGCCAGGCCCTGCCCGGCTGACCCCTGCTGCTCCTCTGGCCTACCGCAGCCAGTGTCCCCTCGCTGGCTCGCTCACATGGCTCCAGCCATGCCTTCTGGAGCGTGCCAGGCACTCTCATGGTGGCCCTTCTGCCCGCAAAGCTGTTCTCTGCAACCTCTCTGCGGCCCCTCACCTTTTTTAGGGAAGCCTTTTCCTGCCCACCCGATTTTAAATTGTATCCCCTTACTCCCTATTCCCCTTTCTTGATTTACTTATTACTTTTTCACAGCGCTTATCAACATCTGAGAGGAGACACTATGTGTTTTACTTATTTGTTTAGCGCATGGCTGCCCCTGTGATGTTAGCTCCCCCAGGCCCGGGATCTGGTCTGTTTTGTTCACTACTATTTCCCCAGAGCCCAGCACGGTTCCTGGCACAGAGCAGGTGCTCAATAACAGCAATTGCTGAATGGATACAAATATAAACAATGATCTCATTTTATCATCATCCTCCCTCTGCAAGTCATCTTCTCTGTTTTACTGATTGGACACCGAGGCTCAGAGAAGGAAATGGGCTAAACCCAAGGCCACACAGCAAATTAAGGGCGTCGTAGCTGCTCAGCTTCCCTGCAGGAAGGAAGGACTTACTCCCCAGCTGCAGGAACATAGTAAGCAGGGTCCCAAAGATCCAATCATGTAAAATGCAGCATAATGCAGTCTCAGGGCTAATGAACATCAGAGCTCTCGACGGGTCTGCACGCTCACAGGAGTCGGGACACACGCAGACACGCTGCCCGCCACCCGCTGGAGAAAGGCCCGGTGGTCACGACTCTGACTTGTATTAACTCACTTAATCTTCCCAGCAACCCTCTGCTGTGGCTGCTGCTATCACTCTGCTTTTATTTCTTTAAAAAAAAAAGGTTTTATTTATTTATTCATTCTTACAGAGAGAGGAAGGGAGGGAGAAGGAGAGGGAGAGAAACACCAACGTGACAGAGAAACATCTGTCAGTTACCCCTTGTACACACCCGCCAGGGGACCAAACCTGAAACCCAGGCAAGCCCCCTGACTGAGAATGAAACCAGCAACCTTTTGCCTCGCGGGGACGACACCCAACCAACTGAGCCAACAAATCAGAGCTATCTCACCCCACTTTATCGATGAGAAAACTGAAGCTCAGATGAACTAAGTAAATAGTCCAAAGTCTCATAAGTACCCAAAGCCAGGACTTGGCTCAAGCAACAAGTCACTACACACGCTGCTCAGACGACTCCCCCCCGACCCCAAGCCCAGGTGTGCAGTTCGGACATTAACCTAGAAGTCTTGGACTAAATACCTGAAGCCCGTCTCCGGCAAACAGAACTGGATGCAAGGACTTAACCTTTCCAGAGATGAGGCTTCACACTGTGGAAGAGAAGCTTCACCCCAGAAGCCTAACCAGCACCCCACACTCACCTCCACACCAAGGCCAGGGTGAGGAGTCTACTTCTACAGCAGAAGCCTTCGGAATGTGATTTCCTGAGGTGTTGTCACCTCTTCCCCAGCAACACCCAAACCCTCTGGGGAAGGCCTCCCTTTGAGAAACACTCCCCCCGGAACTGGAACCCGCTATATGTGGGCTCCGCCTCCCCGGTGGAGTTTGCGGCCAGCCAGGGACCAGAGAAAACTGACTCTGGAGGATTTGGGGTAGGACCCGTCTGGGCTGAAACCTGCCCTCCCTCTGACAGCCCGTCCTAGCCCTCAGGTGTCTTCATTTAGCTCCTTTTTATTCTGCAGCTATTTGCTGAGGACCTACTGTGTGCCATGCAGCATCACAACCAGAACCTCACTTAAGCCTCACAATAGTTTTACCCATCTGGTCATTTTGCAAAGGCAATGAATTGATGTTTTTGGAGCACTTTCTATGTTCCTGGCATTAAACTAGACACCAGGGACACCACATAGAAGAAGACGGATAAGGACTGGGATCTTGGGGACCGTGGGGTCCAGGTGAAGGAGGTGGACAGATGAGAAAAGAGGCAACTGTGGGCAGAACTGCAGAATAAAGGGAAACGCAGGGGGCTCTGGGAGCACGGAAGAGGAGCTCATTGTATGCTGGTGCTGCGGTGAAAAGCCCTGAGGTTCCGGCAGGATCGTAGCTCTTGGGTGGCTCTCCAAAGTGCCGCCTTATTGTGCAGGGCAGGCCCACTGCCGCAGCAAACACACTCCGATCTCAGAGGCTCCGCACAGTCACGTTTACTTGTCACTGAGTCACAGCCCTACACCGGGCAACGCCTCACAGTCATTCAGAGACCCAGGCCCTTCCATCCAGTGGCTCCGACATCCTTTGGGGTCTGGGTTATTTTCTGGACCTTGTGCACCCCCCTGCAGAGCGCAGGAAAAGGTGAGGCGTGGAGGACCACGCGGGAGGTTTCACGGGCTTGGAAGGGACTCGGAGCCAACTCACCTGGTGTATCAGGGATCCAGATGGTGACATGAGAGTGAGGAAGGGAGTGGTGTCAGCACCCAGAGATTCCTCCAGATATTTTCAATGGGGGAGAGACAGTTTTCTTAAATTTTATTTATTTATTTTCAGAGCAAGGGGAAGAGAAGGGGAGAACATCAGTGAAAGAGAGGAAGGCTGATCAGTTGCGTCTTGTACTCACCCTGACTGGGGCTGAGCCCGCCACCCGAGCATGTGCCCTGACCGGGAATCTAACCAGAGACCTCTCGCTTGGCGGGACGACACCCAACCAACTGAGCCACAACCAGTCAGGGCGGGAGACACAGTTTTCCTAAACAATGAGGGTGCTCTCGGGGACGAGAATTGGGGTGGCCGCACCTCTGACCCATCGCAGTCCACTCCCATGTGCTGGTCAGGTCTCCCTCGGCTCTGACAAGCAAACACCCAACTCAGACTTAAGAAATAAAGGGCATGTGTGGACTCCTGTCAGGGAAGGCGAGTTCAGGGATGGCAGAATGGAGGGACTAAACACTGTCATCCTCTCTTCTGGGCTTGATGCTAAAACCCGGCTCTCAGCGTGTAGGAAGGAAGATGGTCACCAACAGGCAAACCCAGACTCAGGTATCCCAAGACCAGCCAGCCAGGCAGGAGGAAAGGCTTCTTTCTCCTCCAAATCATACATCCATGTACGTGTCCTTACACCAGTCGGAGAAAAGTACTTTGGTTTCTGTTTGGGTGGTCTTGATGGAAGCCTCGTGAAGCCCACCTGGTGTTGGGGAGGGGCCGTTTCACAAAACGAGACTCAGATAATACCATCATGTCCACTCCAGGGACTTTACCAGAATGTTCCAAGAGCGTTGGGCCTCTCACACCGTTCTAGACATCACAGGAGATATGAAACATGAGAAAAATCGGTGGTCAATATCTGTGTTAATAGCCAATTTCTGGGACCGAGGTATGGACCTTGTGATTTTACAGTGTCAGCATAATTTCTTTTCCTCCCCCACTTCAGTTCAGAAACAGTAGCAGGAACTCAGAGAGTCAAGAGGTAAAGAGCAAATGCAGCGTGGAGACAAAGCCGTGTAGAAAACGCAGGCAGCGGCGGCCCTGGTGCGGCCCTCAGAACCAGGGAGGCTTGCCTCTCCAGGAACACGCGTGTGCGCCAGCCCCGACCACTGTCCTCAGACCCCGGGGGCAGAGCACGTCCTCATGGGCGGCCACGGGGAACTCAGCTCCCCTCGGCATGCACAGACCCGTCAGTCAGTCTGGGATCGCTGCTCTGGTGGAGGACCCCCACCCCTTCCCAACAGTGATGCCCTGGGACCCTGGGAAGTACCAAGGAGCACCCTCTGACGGGGGGAGCTGCAGCTTCCTGGGAAAGCAGGAGGAATCTGGGAGAAGCGGGGAGTCAGAGAAAGAAGTATACTTGTTTCCCTTTGTTTTTCGGAAAACGACTCTTCAAATAATACAATCTACTATGAAATTTCAAAAGGAAAAAAGACAAAAGAGAATTGTTAAAACATAAGCCACCTTTAATTCCACCATCTAGTGTTAACTATCATTACATGTTGGTGTGTGTCCCTCGGGCCTTTGCAAGTGTGTGTGTTTAAACAAAATGAGAAACATGCTTTATGCACAATGTCTATTCTGCTCTCTTTAACATTCTGTAGAAAGTACTTCCGCATGCCCACAGGCTGCGGGCGGCACAAGGGCAGAGGCAGGAATTGTGTCTGGTGACCATTCTGTCCTTGAAGCCCAGCCTGGGCGCCATGCTCAAAAAATATTGTCCAAAATAACAGGTAAAATATTTGCCAGGTGACTTTCCGGCTTCAGGCGAGTGCATCTTCTGATTACATCCTCACGAAGCTATGCAGCAGGCACTTCTATGAACCACATCTTCCTGCAGAGGAGATAACTGTGGCCGGAGAGGGAATGTCACTTGCCCAAGGTCACAGCTCCGGGCCACACCTGTGCATGAACGCACCCTCGTGCACGCATTTTCTCACTTGGCACGTTTTTTTTTAACCTACTCTACTTGGACTCAGGAGCGGAGGGGACAGCTCTCTTCCGTGAGACAGGGCTCCCCATTCGAAGAGAAGGTCTGGCCCACCCCATGGGGGCCCCGAGGGCTGTGCTGGCGTCTGCCAGCATTTGGTCAGTGCCCATTGGACCGGCCTTAGCCAGCCTGGATCCCTCCTTAGTTGGGTACTGTCACCCTCTCCCCTGTACCAGGCTGCACGTGCCAGTGAGTCTGCCCGTCCTCCTGGATGCCAGGGTCTTCCGTTATGTCCGCTCACTACCTTCTAGAACTTCTCTGGGCAGATGGTATTGAACAGGCTCACATCCCTGTGGCCTTTTTTTCCTATTTCAGGGCACAGCGGCCCTGGGACCTCTGCCAGCTCACGAGTCTGCGTGGAGACATTCTCCGGCCATCGGAGCCTGCTCTGCTCCCAAGCCTGCGTGGTAGGTCAGAAGTGCTAGGGAACGGGGGCCTCTCGGAAGCAGCCCTCCGCCAATTGCTGTAGAAATTGGCACCTAAGCCCCCCAGCTCCCTTGCCTTCAGGCGGCCCAACTCTGCAGCACTGGCTCCCAGAACTCTGCAGCAGGGCTTAGCTTTGGTTGCTCTATGATAACCACCCGTCAGCTTCCTTCCTTTCCCTGTCTCTCTTCCCCTCCCCCCAGTCAGCGCTTCTTGGGATCGCTTCCTACAGAAGCTCGAATCCTTGGCTCACGGTCTGTTTCTTAGGAAACCCAAACTCAGACTTCCCCGCTGCCATCACCCACTTCAGGCCTCTCCCACCTGCGTTCCCTGCAGGCTGTGTCTCCACTCTCCCTCCAATCCTTTCCCCACACTTGTCCCCAGAGTCACTTTTTGAAATATGTTGTGTCCACTCCATGGCTTTGCTGAGGTTCCCTTGCCTTCACAGTCCTCAGCATAGCGTTCTAGGCTCTGTGGGGCTCTGCTCCCCTGACCTGTCCCCAGGACCCCACCAAGGCACAACCCTCGCCCTGTGCTGGGCCCTACTGACCTGTCTCTTGTGTTTCTGCATTTGCACTTGCTGTTCCCCCCGCCTGGCGTGTCCTTTTCTATATCGATCACTCAAAAGACTTCTACTCATTCAGCAAGACCCACCTCAGGAGTCACCTCCTCTCTGAAGCCTTCCTAGACCACTCTAGCTTTGACAAACCTTCCCTTTTTGTGTGTTCCATTTGTACGCCACTCAACCCTTTTGTACAAGGCTTGTCTTATCTCATTATAATGATGTATTTATACATCTTTCCCACAGGGCTGCAGACTCATTGAAAGTTGGCTCAGTTCTCCTGGGCTCTCAGCCCAATGCCCAGCGCTGTCCCGGGGACAAGTTAGGCTTCTAATGCATACAGGTGGCCCTTGCTAGCCCAACTCTTGCTCCTATCTGTTCAAACCTTAGGAACCAAATCAACAAAAAGTCACCTGAAGTCCCTCTCAATTCCGAACCCACTGTCCCACCCTGCACCAGGACTCTAGGAGTGGCATGCATTTGGGTGGCAATAGATACTTGTGTATGAATGAATTAATTACTTAATGAATGAGGGAGTTCAAAGCTGAGAACGCTCGTCAACTCTGGGCACAAACCTGCGGGAAGCTGGAAGAGAGAAGGCAAGGAGGGAACATGGAGACGCCGGGCCACAGCCAAGAAAGTTGTTTTGCTTTGGAATATATTATTTTTGCAGGTTGCTATAGTTACCGCTGTGAAATTAAAAATTAAAACCTTGTGAAAGAGAGAGGGTTGACTGAGATGAGGCAGTTCCTTGACAGGCTGAGTTATTTATCTTTTCTCCATGTAACATCTGGTTATGTGCTTGCAAATTTATTTTTAATTCGGAGCTCTAAAAAGGATTTCGCGGTGGTGTGAGGGTGCCCGGTTGATTGGCTCGGGAGGGGAAGGTGAAGCGGGTGGTATCTCGGGGTTGCTGGCGACTCCAACTTGTCCCCTGGCCCTTGTCCCCTGCTTCTGAAACAACCTCTAGGAAGTAGGGGTGGCTCCAAGGCGTTTGGACCCCCTGCCAATCAAAAGGCAGCCGTAACCATGGTTCCCAGTTGCAGAGCCAGGAAGAGAGCGGCCCTCTCCCTTCGGTGGTTCGCTAGCAAGAGGACAAGCACAGCAGAGGGAGGAGGGAGACTGGGAGCTTTCCTCCCTCAGTCTGTCTCTGATCCTGGGTGGCCCTCTGGGTCTCCTGGGGTCCCCCTGGGCTCCTGTATCTGACACCCAGAAAGACAACGCATCGTTTCACGGAGGCAACACAGGCTGGAGGGAGGCAGTGTGGAATCTGGGTCCAGCGCAGCCATTGCTGGCTATGTGACCTTGGGAAACCCGCCTCCTCCTCTGGTCCCTGTTTTCCCAACTCTTCAGGGTGAGAGTCCGGGAAAGCCCTCGGGCCCCTATTCTAGGAGTCTAAGTGAGTGTAAGGGAGTTGCTAGCAATCATTGGCGCCTATGTTTATGCTTCTGCCTAGCTTCCCCTCGTGGCAGGCTAGGGGCCCAGTGCAGGCCGCCCCCTGTGCTCCGTTCCCTTGCCAACCTTTCTGGCCTCACAGCTTTGCACCTACTGTTCCCTCTGCCTGGAGTGCTCTTTCCCCAGAAGTTCACGAGGCTCCTTTTCCTACCCAGGTCTCTGCTCACACGTCACCTCCTCGTCAAAGCCGACCCAAAAAGACCTTCCTGCCTCGCTCTCTTCTAGCCCTCGTTATATCTCGGGGGATAGTGAACCTTCTGTCTGTCTTCCCCTCTAGGACAGAAACTCCACAAGGGCAGGGACTTCATCCGTCTTGGTTGCAGGAGGTCCTAGCACACGTTAGCATTTAACAAGCGTTTGTCCGGTGAGTGAGTGAAAGGATGCATGAGTAGATGAAGAAATCGTTTATTGGGTCCCGCTAGGCTAGGCTGAGACCAGTTAGGATAGGCTAGGATTCGGGGGTAATGAATGCGGCAAACTCACCAACTACAAGAAGTGAATGTCAAAGGCAACTCTGAAGGAGGAAATAAATTCCCTCCAAATGGCTGGCAAGCGTGTTTGCGTGTGTGTCTCGGGGGGACCCTTATCTGCTGCGGTAGAAGTGATTATACAGAACGGATGATAGAAAATAATTGTAGGTACAAAGCCTAAACTCTCTGGTAATAACAAAAGCAATAATAATAACTATGCATCGAGCCCTTATTACATAAAGGACACGATGCTTTGGACACATTAATTCTGACTTTAACAAAAAGGGGACGAGTCCCCTGTGAGAGCGGGGACTCGTCCGTTGTTCCCTCGCCTGGCCCCCCGTTTCTGGTGCACATGAGGGTCCCACACACACTTGTGGGGTGAATGAATCTCTGGTTTGTACTCAAGGTGCCTGACCAGAAAAAGCAAGTGACTTCTTCAGGGACACATACCTAGCAGGTGACAAAGCCAAGGTCCATTTGACTCTGTCCATGCTGAAAGGAGAGACCTTCTTCCTATCTGGTGGCTTGTCTGAGTCACTGCCTCTCACTGGGAAGAAATGACTGCCCCACCCCCTCACCGTCGCCAGCCTTCGAAACTTGCCTGATGCCCTGCTTAGCTCTAACTCTGAACTATCTCGGGGTGAACGGGATAGAAATCAGACCAAGAGGAGTTAGCCATCGAAACTGCCAACCCAGCCTGGGACCTGGTGGCGCTGAAGCATCCTGGCTCATTGTCATCTGCCGCTGCAGTGACAGGGACGGTGTGGGAAGACCAGGGAAAATTTTGCGGGCAGAGAGATTCCAAACTTCTTGACAGGTCTGGACTCATTACCCAGGCTGCCTCGTGCGTGAGCTCCAAAAAGCATGGCTGAAGCCCCGGACTGTGTGTTCAGCGGGGGGTGAATAATTAAAGGACCACCGGGTGCCAACAGCTTGATGAGGGTGCTGCTGTGTAGCTGACAAAACCGCATCCCAGCCCGACTCTCTTTTGGGGCTGAGGCTGCTGTTTCGGAGGACTGTTTCCGTGGTGCCCAGAGCAACAGATCCCCACAGTGGTGGAGGGGCCTGATTAGATTGTTCTAGTAGACAGAGGGTGTGCCCTCTGGTAGACAGAGGGGCGACAGTTGTAGCCAGACCTGCCTGGTTTCAAGGCTTCCTGGACAGGGCTGGCGGCCTTGGGGAGATCCCTTCTTAGTTCCCATTTGGTGTCTTTGTTTCTTCTGTAAAATGGGAAAATGGCGCCTGCCTTGCCGGCTGATGGGCAGGTGAAGGTAGGTGGTGTAGACCGTGAAGCACCTTGTGAAGGCAAGGGGTGGTATTAAGAGGAATCATTGTTCACTTGTTTATTGCTTGCCCCCGATCTCAGGGACTGTGCTGGCTTTGTTCCTCCGTGAGCACCTGGAACTTGGCATGCTCTCAATAAATATTTGTTTAACAGTCAAATGAATGACGGGTTCGTTTGGTAATTGTGGGTCATATCGAATGTGGCGCCTGGGCGTTTAATTTGTTGGATACTTGGAATCCGGAATTTTCACGGTAGGTGAGTTGGGGTAAGAAACCGCTCCGCCCCCTGCCACCACCATTCATTCCTTACAATTCTCACATTGATTGGTCTGATGGCTAGTGACGATGTGGCCCGAGGAGCAATTGCCCAGTAGCCTTTTGTGAGCCCTGACCGAGGCAGAGGTCTGATGCTAGTGCGTTGTGGGAGAGAAGGGAAGGGAGAGAGTGCGGCCCCTGAACACAGTGCAATTCTGCACAGGGACAGGCAGTCTTTGGGCCTCATCTGGCTCCCACCATTAGGAAAGGCAGACATTCACGCAGCTACAAACAGCAGAAACCTTACTGTTGAGGCCTGGCCTGCTCAGTACTTATCATCCCATGCGGCAAGAAATCCGGGGTAGGCAGGCCACCAGGTCCAACGTGGCTCTCACTGATGCCTTTGAGGACCCAGTTCTGCTCGCCAGTATATTTGCCCTCTTTAGTAATTAGCCCTTTGTCCTCATTCCAGGTGCCTCATGGTTCCAAAATAATTGCCAGTTCTCAGGCATTGCATCTTTGTTTCATGTAGGAAGAAAGGGAAGGGATTAGTGCAAAAAAAGAGAGCTTTTTAATTGTGGAGAATGCTGTTTCTGGGATTTCTAACTAAATCTCATTGGCCAGATTAGTGTCACGTTCTACTCCTAAACAAAAAGGAAGCTGGGGAAATTATAATTTTTTTTTTGGCTAGTGTGACAGGAACTATTGGCCATAAGGAAAGCAGCTGCACACATGTGGTTTCAACAGCTCTATTATGGTTCCTGTAACCCTGACGTCCCTCTGTGCTCCTGAAGTCCATCTAATGCATGAACTTCCGGAAAGAAAGGAAGTTCCTCTGACAGACTCATAATCAAGATGGGAGCTATGTAATCCCGCTCCACCAGGTACCAGCTGTGTGGCCCCAGGCAGCTTCTGTAACCTTGATATGCCTCAGTTTCCTCATCTGTAGAATGGGGATCACGGTCCTTGCTCATGGGGTTGTTTTAGGAGGACTTAGAATTGTGCCTGCCCTACAGTAAACATCCAATCCCCCCTGAAATTATTGTTGTTATTAATACAACTGTGGTTACTAGGGTGAGGCTTTGATACCAGTGAAAACAATGAGGCTCTCTGCCCTGAGTGGCTCGGTTGGTTGGAGCATCCTCCTGCGCACCAAAAGGTTGAGGTTCCATCCCCAGTCAGAGCACATACCTAGGCTGTGGGTTCGATCCCCAGTCAGGGCACGAACAGGAGGCAACCAATTGATGTTTCTCTCTCACATTGGTATTTCTCTCTCTCTCTCTCTCTCTCTCTCTCTCTCTCTCCTTCCTCTCTCTTTAAAATAAATACACATATGCTCGGCTGAGGTTTAAAAAAACAAACACAGACACACAAATGAGACTCCAAATGTCCGAGGGGTGGTCTCAGTCCTGCCCGAACCTGCTGTGTAACTTCGGAGAAGCCGCTGCCACTCTCTGGGCTGGTGTCCCCTCTCTCTGTACACTGAGGGTCTGGGATCCGACGGTCTCTACAGGCCTCCCCTCTGGGACTCAGAAGCCTCTCTGCCATCACCCCGCAGGCAGCCTGTGATCATACCTTCCCTGCAAGTGCACCTCATTAGAGAGGGTAGCAGGATACTGGGGGGGCACACTGAGGCAAATTTGGGGGCTCTTCTAGGTCTGCTGATCCAGGTGCCCCACCCCAGGCTTGGCTTGGCAGTGCTGCGTGGGGCCCCTCTCTGTCTCTGGGAGGCCGCAGCTGCCGAGCCCCTCCTCCAGCCTAGAGCTCCTCTCCTCTTGCCACACTTGATCTTGGCTCCCACCACCCTCTTTCCTTCTCTAAATGTTACTTCCTCTTGCTGCCTTCCCAGCAGCCACAGCTGAGCTCTGAAGCCAGCTTCACACCGTGAGAGGAGGGGCAAGGAGGCGGCTCCCCCGGTTCCTCTGTGACCTGAAGAACTCACTCCCTCACTGGCTGGTGCCTTCAGCAAACCCCTACTCCTCTCCAGGTCTCAGTTTCCCCAACTGTCCAATGTGGCGACTGGAGGCCATAGTTCTGAGAGGCCCAAGCAGCCTGGATTCTGTTGGCAGGGAGCACGTCAGAGCCTCTGAGGTGCAGGGCCAGTGGTGGCATAGGCTGTGGTGTAGGCTGTGGTCGGCCCCACAGACCTGTGATGTGGTGTTGAGGCCACGGTGGGCAGGGGGCAGATCTGACAGAACAGTGCCCCCAGCCCCCACCTTCTCAGGTGGCAGCTTCTCTCCCATCTACTTTTTGCCCCGGCATCCCCTGAAGTTTTGATTGGAAGTTAGGACTCTCAAAGTTAAAGGGAAAAGTTATAAAGTAATAGCTAAGGCTTTACAGACTTGCCACATGCCAGGCATTCTGATAAACGCTTCACACATACCAACCTGTGTGACCTTACAGCAAGGCCATGAGATAGGTCCTATTACTAGGTCTGCAGTAAAGGCAAGGACACAGAGCAGAGAAGAGGTTTAGTAACTTGTTCAAGGTCACACAGCGAAGAGAACGGGATTTGAACCCAAGCAGCCTGGCTCGTCACTGCCGTTTTCTCCCAAGAGCCACTGATTTAGCTCATCCTTTCTGCCTCCCCATCTGGTGCTGGAATCCCCACTACAACATCCTCCCAAATTTATTGTCTGGCATGAGCTTGCACACCTGCAGGGCTGGGAAGCTTACCACCTCTCTGGGGATCTGTGGTCAGCTCTACATCTCTGAAAACTCTTCTCCAAGTTTGTGGACTCCGTAATAAGTACACAGGGCTCAAGACGGTTTCCTGGGAAACACAGCAGCCTGCTCAGCCTGCAGGGACCTGGTGTGGCCTGGCTTACAGATAGAGGAATTTAGAAGACGCCAACAAGCCTCATGTTTGGGGGCCCCGGGAGGAGACATGGGGCGGGCATCAGAGTGGTGGCTCCGTGCATGCGCTCTGGAATCTCTTCCAAGGTGAGCTTTAATTTCACCTTCTATGAAACGGCACTTACAGGACCACCTCCCTCCTAGGGCTGGTGTGAGGATTAAACAGGAGAATCCATATCAAGTGCTTGGTGCACAGGTCGCATTAAAACAATGTTATATCATCATCATCACCTATGAAGTCTATCTTCTTGCTCTGGAGTTGAGGAATGACTCGGTCGGTGGCTTGGTCACAGAACCAGTGAGGTCAGGAACTTGATTCGTGGGTCCAAACCGTCCTCTTTAGGATAGAGAAGAAACAGAGTTCCAGAGAAGGGTAGGGTCTTACTTGAAGCTCAAGGCTAGTCAGTGGCAGAAAAGACTCGAGTTCCAAGGTGCAGAGTGAGAGGGATTGGTCAGGAAATGTAAGGTCGAAGGTCAGACGCAGGCCCACGGCGAAAGCTGGCTCGTGCGTACTTGGTTCTGGGAGGAGCAGAGAATTACCTTTTGGGACACAGCACAGGTAGCATGACTAGGTGCTCAAATCCAAACACCCAGATGTGTTGTCTGATTGGGTGTGGAGGGGAATAGCCTGGATGGGCAATCGTTGTAGACCTTCTGGGATATTATTGGGTGCTTTGGGAACACAAGAGGCAGGACATAGGGGTGGTCCGGTGAGGAAGGCAAGGACACAGGGAGCTCCAGCCCCTGTGACTCCACCACCTCGCTGTGTAGTGACCACTCGGAACCTCAGTTTCTTCGTCTGTTGTCAACATTTTCCACCTCACGGCACACATAAACTAATTACTAAAATTCAGCAGCATGCCAAAAAACATGTTACGTTTTTTGCTGATCTGACAAAAAAATAGGTATAATTTGGATTCATTTGGACGGCTATTGTTTTGTTGGCTGCTGTCATTTTTTTAATTTGACAATCTAAGGGAAAAGAAGCCAGTGCCCCTGACTCAATGACAGGCACACCGGTGTGCCTCTTGCAGCACACCATTTGAAAACCGCTGAGCCAGAAGATGGAGATGGGATTGTTAAAAGGATTAAATGTGACGAAGGCATCTGAGTAGCTAAAAAAGTTGCCAACCCAGAATGTCTTATGCATATTTAAAAATTAGGAGATTTGACACATTCAATCCAGTTTGCTTCTATCTCTCAAAAAACCAGGAAGTTCCCAGCACTTTGAACTGCTATCTCCAAAGGCCAACGACCTAGGGCCTCTCTGGCCACCTGGGCCTGGGTGGAGGCTCCTGTGCTTGCTGGCTGCCAATCTACCCCATGCCTGCAGACAGGTCAGAAGGCAGCTGGTCCACCCTCCTGCCAGGAGAAGCCTGCCCCAGGCTGTGAAGGCAGCTGCCCTGCTCCAGGAGGAGAGACCCCTGGGAGAGAAAATTTTCCCAGCCCTGGAGGTGTTTGCCCAGGGCTGCTACAGGATGAATATTTCCTTTCATAATGTTGCTAATCACTTTCCCCTCCAGGCAAGAATGGAGGCTCACTCGGGCTCCTCACAGCTGAGGTGCCCTATGGGTTCTTAATCAATGTTACATGCTAATTAATAATAGATCCTCCTGCTCCAGCTCCATCACTCCCAGCTCCCCGCTCCCTCTGACAAGCTGGCATCTTCTTGGCCAGATGAGGCTCAAATCAAAGGCCTGAAATTGGAGCTGAAACTTTTCCTCCAGTGGCTTGTGGGAGGAGGGCTTGAACACCTGCCGACCAGGTGCAGGGTCTCACTTTACCCTCACCATCACTCCCCTGGGTGATCACCCTGCTTTACCGATGGGGCAATAGACTGGGGGTGTCCATTCATTCATCCTCGTGGTTCTCACACTCTTGGCACACTTTCGTGTGATTCAGTAGGTCTTCAATGGGACCCAGAAATGAACATTTCCAACATGTTCCCAGTGCTGCTCCTGCAGGTCCAGGGCCACACTTTGAGAACCCCGGATTTATTTTGCTAAACCCATGCAGGGCAATTTACGCCTTGCCAGACCCAGGGAATGCAGGCATAAATAATGCAGATGTAACACCTGCTCTCTCTCACTGGGGGGGATCCACCTAGAGCACCATGTGGTGGGTAGGGAAGTGCGTTCTAGAATCACACATGCTTGATTCAAGACCTGGCTCTGCTGCTTACACTCTGATTCTGGGGCCTTTACCGGAGTTTTCAGAGCCTCAGTCTCTGCAGTTATCCAACGGGAGTAATTATGTTTCCTGCCTTGGATGGAGGGTGCGGGGATTACACGAGGACAGCGATGTGGAATTCGTGCTCAGAAATGTGAGTTGTCCTAGCCACGAACCCTTAACGGTGATGTTATTACTGTTGTTGGGTCACCGTCCCAGGTGTGTAACTAGGTCCCGAGGGAGCGGAGACTGGTTCACTCATTTGCTACATGTGTCTTGAACAGCAGGTCTGTCCCTGGTGTTGGAGACACAGGGTGAACTCCAAAGCTAAACTTCTGACTTTCACGGGGCACACTTTCTCGGCATAACCATACACATGTGCAATGTCCCGGGATGAGGCTGTTTCGCTCCACGTTGTTTTGTTATGATGCTGAGGAGAAAGGAAAATTGATTGCCAGCTGGAGCCACTGTCTGTGTGGAGTTTGCATGTTTTCCTCATGTCTGCGTGGGTTTCTCTGGGCACTTGGGTTTCCTCCCAGGACCCGAAAGGGTGCACGTGATGTGATTAGCCGGTGATGAGAGAGCGAGTTTCACAGCCTGCAGTTTCCCTGGTGGGTGCCAGTGGCCCTGAGGTGGAAAGCTGTCCTGTGCAGGGTGGGTTCCCACCTCGTGACCTGAGCTGCTGCGACAGCCTCTGGCCTCTGGAGATTCTGATCTGGAATAAAAGTGGGGTGGAAAATTGTCATTATCTTGGGTAACCCGTGGACAGGGACAACAATATGGGGACTAATCTAAGGAGGGGGGAGTGTGGGGTCGGGTGGAGCTGGGGAAAGGGAGAAAAAGCGGGAGCAACTGTAATAGCATAAACAATAAAAAATTAAAATTAAAAAAATAAAAACAAAACAAAAAAATATAATTATAATACAATGCCATTTAAAGTTTTAACATTGTGCCCTGGCTGGCGTAGCTCAGTGGACTGAGCACAGGCCTGCGAACCAAAGGTTCAATTCCCAGTCAGGCCACATGCCTGGGTTGTGGACCGGGCCCCCAGTAGGGGTGTGCAATAGGCAACCACACATTGATGATTCTCTCCCTCTTTGCCAGCTCTCTGAAAATAAATAAATAAAATATTTTCTAAAAATAAAGTTTTAACATTGCAACTAAGGTTGTTTCTTTGTAGCTCGTTTAAAAACTACTTATTACTCACTTCCACTCATAGAACACAGTGTTTATGTTGCTTTGCAAATAAATACTGAAGAAACTTAAAAAAATCATCTGATTCGTGTTTATTAATCTTTCTTAAATGTCTATATAACTCACATTTATTTCAGTGTTTAATATTAAAAGTCTTTTGAGTCTTTATTTAGAATTTTGGTGATGCTTTTGTGACCAGAGATGCTATAGGAACTTAACTCTTGTTTTTATCAGTCAGCCTAGGGTAAAATCGGCTCCGTCGTACGTCATTTTGCTTAAAGCCACAGTTTGCAAGGACCTATCAACAACATTAAGTGAGGACTTGCTGTGTAGCAAGTCGGAGAGGTGGTGAGTGCTATGAGGAGAAACCAAGAGGAGTGGGTAGAGGCATTGGGGCCGGGAGGCTTCAGGCTCTTTCAGATAGAGGAGTCAGCTGAGGCCCTTCTGAAAAAATGACTGTGGAACAGAAAGCTGCCTGGGGAGTTAGAGAGCCGCCAGCAGGTGTCTACAGAGGGGTCATTCTAGGCAGAGGGCACGGGGAGTGCGAATGCCAGGCGAGGCCCAGCGTCTGAGCGTGCACCCCCCAGATGTCTACTGGCATGGCATCCGGGGGTTCTGGGCCTTCATGCTGCACAGTCCCAGGCACCAGGCTGGGAGCTGGCTGATCCCTTTGCGACCTACAGGAGGTCATTTTTTCCTCTGAGCTCCATTTGACCCACCTGCACAATGGGGATGGTCTTCTTACCTGCACCTCTGGGTGTGGCGATGGTCGGAAAAGCTGCAGGCTGTGAAACTGCTTTGCAAGCTGGATACTTAGGAGATACTTAATGAATGATGGCCATCCCTACTCCTTCCTCTCCTGCCTCCTTTCTCGGTTCAGCTTCGTGGGACCCAGGAATCCAGGTAAGAACCCAGGTGGGAGCTCACACCCAGAATTCTCACTTAACCACAGAGTGTGATTCATTTGCATAGATTTGCATAAGGCCTGGAATGGTAAGTACCTCTTCTTGTCTTTAGTTCCTGTGAGCTCACGTCACCATTTAAAAATAGGGTGTTGATCTTCCCCTTTTCCCACCACTCCCGTTGCCTGTTGAAAGAATTTCAAGCTATTAATCAAACATGCCAGGTTTGGAAGCTGTTTTGCTTTGGGCTCCACGCTGGAGGGGGTCAGTTGCTCCAGGAAGCCCTTGATTATCTGCTTTACTGGAGGGGAGAGGACAGCAATGATCTCACACAGTGGAGGGTCCTGAAAGCTTTAAAAAGAAAAGTCAATTTTGTTCTTTCTGCTTGCAAAAGCAGAACATATAGGCAAAATGGAAAAATATAGAACAGCAGGAAAAATTTGCCCCCAAAATACCCATGACAACCCCAAGCAGGCACAATCACTGTTAACATTTTAATGTATTTCCTTCTTGGCTTTTGCAGTTTTTATATAATTGAGATTACACCATATATATATATATATAAAATGTTGCAGCTGGCTTTCTCATTAACAAGTATTTTGAATATCCCCCTTTGCTATTACAAACTATGTAAACATCATTTTTTATGTCCATGTAATATTTCATCAAATAGTTTGCTAATCATTCCCCTGTGGGAGGACATTTAGATGTGTCCAGTTTCTTTTGTGGAGGGGCAGTGGTTATTTTTTAGGAGGGATTCCAAAAGTGAGATGACTGGGATGAAAGGGGGAAATATAAATTTAAGCCTCTAGATAGATTTTGCTGAACCCCAATCAGTTTCTGGATTCAAGAGTGTGCTTTTGTGCTGGTGTCGCTGAAGCCTCTGTGATCAGCGCAAAGCAGGTGCGACGTGGCTGCCGGCTGGGGCCTGCCGCTCCAGGTCTCCTGGCTCCACTCAACAGAGGGAGCACTCAGCCCACCACTGGACTGGATGCAAGGGCTTGGCTGATCCTCTTTCTCACAGACATTGCCTGAGGCAAGGCATATCGAACGTACTGAAGAAAGAATCTGGAATTCAGTGAAACTTGAGCTGTGCCTCCAAGGCTGAGTCTCTATGTTTTTAGTTTTAAAAAAAAAAAGTTTCATCTGTTGGTTTTGTTAGGAATGCCTTTGACTTAAAGAATAAAACTTTCTAATTTTTCACTTAACACAGCGGTCCAGGGTATGTGTAGCTGCCCAGTCATGCTGTCTGGACCTCAGGCTCCATCTTTCTGCTCTGCCAGCTCTGGCCCAGTGGCATTTTTTTTTTTTTTACAGTTGTTGCCTCTTGGTCCCCAAATGGCTGCCATACCTCCAGGTATCAAGTCCTTATTCTAGGTTAAATATAAAAGAATGATAAGTAGGCAAGAGGTCGTGCCAGCTAGGTTTGTTTTTTATTTCAGAAAGGCAAAAGATTTCCTAGAAGCCCCACCCGGCAGATTTTTGCTTGCATCTCATTTGCCAGAATCGCCATGCAGCCATTCCTGAGCCAATTGTTAGTGAAGAGGCGTAGGGTTATATGATGTTTGGACCAGTCAAGGTTTACCCGCCACGGCTCCAGTAGGGCAGACCCTCCTAGAGATCAGTGGATGACCAGTGCCATGGGAACAGATCAAAGTTGTCTTAGCAGAGAAAAACAGGGTTGGGGTAGGTAGAATGAGTCTTATTAGGAGGAGGATATTGCCATAGGCCTTGTGGAAGATACTACATCCCCAGGATGGGCTCTCATTGGCCAATGCCCATTCCTCTTGCCCAGTGATTGGCTCAGGGGTGAACAAATAATAAAAACAAGGTCAGGACACCCAGACCACAATGGGAAGGAGAGAAGGTTCCTCTTTCTCTGTGCAGTGGGCACTTAGATGTGATGGCTCAAACTGCTGCAGCTATTTTGTCGCCAGGAAAGTAGCCAGACTGAGAATGAAACTGGCGAACATGCAGAGGAAGAAATAGAAATCCTGGGGGAATTCCCAGTAGAGCCAGAGCCTTGCTCTAACTCTGTCTGAGGCCCTCGCGACTGCCAGGCTTTCAGTCTCCAAAACTAACTGGTTACAAACTAGCTTGATTGACTGTAACTGGTAGAGATGCAAAAAGGTACTTTGAAAAAAATGATTGTGTGGTTAAATAAGTTTGCAGAACTGGATTGAGTAAAGTTTGACAATTTTTTTTTCTTGAGTAAATTCTTTTATATGCTGGTATGTAATATGAAGCTTCATTTCCAGACCATATTATCCCCAGAATCATTTTATCATGGGACAGGGGACGTCATCGGGAATACTGTAAAGCCTCGCCCTTACGCTATAAAGGTCGGCTTTGAGCCTGAGACGGAACATCCATTAATGGGTACAGAGAGGGGAGGAAAGCCGAGAGAGGGTAAAGGTTTCGGTTCCCCCAAATTTTCCCCAGATGGTCTGTAAGTTTCCTCACGAAGGAGGCCTGATGTGGATAAGTGGGGCACAAGTGATGATTAGAATCTGGTACAAAGTCGATTCCAGGAAGCCGGGGTAGCCCCAGCTGGCCAGGGGAGGGTGAGGTGACTCGGGGCGCTGGTCCTGAATGGCGCTGCCTGTCTCGTGGGGCGGTGTTGTGCAAATGCCTCTCTCCAGACCTGGTCTCCCAGATGTCCCGCTAACTGGGTGTGGGCGCCCAGACCCCAGGACCTCTGCACTAGCTGTTCGTTTTCCCTGGAACACTCTCCTGGGTTGTCACGTCCTTCGTCCCCTCTAGTACCTCTTCAGGTCTCTGCAGAAATACCGCCTTCTTCTTGAGGCCTCCCTCTCTCAGACTACATCTGCCACCTCTACGTGTCCTGACTCCCTCTGGTGCTGTTTTTTAAAAGGACACATTACCACCTAGCACGCTGTGTGTTTTACTTGTGTACTAGTCTGACTCTCCCTCAGGCGTGTGCTCCTTTCAGGGCAAAGGCCTTCGCTGCTTTGGTTGCTGCTGAGACCGCAGTGCCGAGAACACCGTCGGGTGCATATTAGGCGCCCGATACGCATTTGTTCAATGCCATCGAGCATTGAGCATCGAGCATTGTGTGTCTGGCGCCAGGCTTCAACCACCTTAACAAATCTGGGAAGCGTGTGCCAGGAATTTTTATTCTCGTTCTCTCTTTTCAGTTTGGGAAAGTGCATCACCAAGCTGGCCGTCCTCTCTGGGTCCTGTCTGCGAGAATCTCATCGAAAGAATTCTTTCCCTCTGATATCATGTTTTCCTTTTGCAGGACAGTTCCAGCATTTCCGGTCAGTCCTTTTTTGTTCTTTGTTTTAAACAGTCTCCTTTTCTCTTCCTAAACTTCCTATCTGTTTATGCATGTGGTCCACCCTTTCCACTGGGTCCTTTAATTGATTTATTTTAGTTCTTTTCAGTTTCTTGTTTGAGAGCAGATGGGCGCTAGTTAAGTAATACGTGCTGAGCATTAAACTAATGACTTCTGTCTCCCAACAAGTAGATTCAGATGAGGAACCAGAGGCTCAATGACAGGAGGGGACTTGCCCCCAGGGCACCATGGCCCCAACCCTGGACTGGCTGCAGAGCTTCTGTTTTACCCAGATCTGTTAATCCACCTTCAGCCATGAGCAGTCCCAGAGACCTGGACTCAGCTCACCAATTTATCTGCAAAGAGGGATCCAGGTGGCCTGCCCCCATGGCACCTCAGTGTGGCCAGGTCTCTGAAGAGTGGAGCCAGCTCGGACTCAAGCCCCTCTGCTTGGCCCTCCAGACTCCCACCATCTGGCCCCATCCACCTTCCCCTCCCATCCCCAGGGCTCCCCACCAGGGCACCAAGCTGGTCCCCTGCTCTGCCAGAGTCACGAGTCACCTTTTTCTCGGCCTCCTTTTTCCAGCCCAAAGCTTCTTCTTCTGCCTCTTGTTCACTGATTTGCTCATCTAACACACACGGATTCACGAGATTGACTCAGTGTGTTTGACTCAGTGAAGGAGACGTGAAGTGAGATTACAGCTTCTGGAGTCTCACAGCCAGGTTTGAGTTCTGGTCTCCCCACTCACCAGCTGTGTGACCTAAGTAGGCAGTCCATCAGTTTGTGTCTGTTTCCCCACCTGTAAAGTGGGGATAATGGGAGGGCTTGCTTCAGAAAACCAATGTGAGGATTCAGCCAGTGAGACCATGTGTGAGTGCTGATCAGGTTCTGACACTCTGCCAGCCCTCCGTAAGTGTCAGCAGTTGCCAAGAGCGAATGCTGTGGTGTGGGGACACAGGTGGCTCAGATCTGACTCTGCTTTCTGGGATCCCCCCATTTCGAGGGGCATCAGCCCCGTGAGCCCAGTCGCTGTGGCCAGGGCTAGAGATGGCCCCAGCACAGTCCCCGGGCAGCCCAGGGGAGGGGCCCCTCATTTGCCTGCCTGTCTAGCCGCTTGGCTGCTCAGAGGGTCAGAGTCACTGGGCTGTGAAAAGTCCAGCTGGCCAGGCCGTGGTGGGAGCCCCTTCCTGCCAGCCCTCCCCCCGGCCCCCACCCCAGTCAGCACGCTCGCTCTCAGCCGCCAGAGAGGAGACCGAGCCCTGCAAATGCAGGACGGAGGCTGATCTGCCCCTATGGACAGACACACAGACATGCAGACAGAGTGCTAACACAGTAACAGCTCACATTCATTCCAACATTTCACATATATTAATTTATCTGCTTCTCACAACAACCTTATGAGGTAGGCCCTATTATTATCCTCATTTCACTGATGGGGAAAGTGAGGCAAAAGGGGTTAGGTCACTTGCCCAAGGTCATACCCGTGAAGTGGCAAAACCTGCCCAGCGAGACTCGCTGCCAGAGCCGAGCTCTCAGCCGTCGCACACATCCATGGCACATACATACAACGACACGCTCTCAATGTTAAGAGTGTGGACACAGACATTTGCCCCCTGATGATCGGGGAGCCTGTCCAGGATGCACGAATGCTCCCAAGGACAAGGGCAAGGGCAAGGCAAGGGCGCACACACTCCCCCCAAGCTGGAGGCCTAAGGGAACCGCTGCCTAACCCAGGACTCCGCACAGCCACATGGGAGCACACGCACTCACACGGACACACCTCAGGGCTAGGAGCACAAGGCTGTGTGTACGTGCCTGGATCCCCACCCCCACCCCATTAACACACACCAATGGCAAACAGCAGTCACAGGGGTTCTTGCGGAAACTGTCCTCGCTCTCAGCTGACTTCTCCCGGCTCCTCCCCTCTCTCCTCTGCAGCAGGCGTCCCAGGAAGATGGGGGATTCACCCCTGCGATTTCTAAATGCACTTGTTGCAATGTCTGGCACCTAACCCGTGCTCAACCCCTAGGCTTTCCTCCCTAGGGGACAGCTTCGGGCCCTTTGTGGTGAACAGGCCTGACAATAACCGGACAGGCCCAAAATAGTGCTCTTGGCTGCCCTCCTCCTTCTGAGCAAGTGGTTCCACCTTTCAGAGCCTCCCTCCCCTGAGAGGTGCCTCTGGCCTCAGGGGGCGCCTGGCTGGTGCTCCCACACACCTCGGGGACTCTGCCTGTTCCTTGGCCGCCCAGATCCCCAGGCTCTCTACCTCCTTCAGATCCTTGCTGAAATGTCACCCTCCCAGCTAGAGCCTTTCTTGCCTGCCTACTTCAGCTGCAATCCCTCCTCCACTTGCCTGCCCGCTCTCCCTGCTCCGGTCCCACCACTCTGTTACACCTACCCCTGGCGTTCCTCCCCCACAGACAAGTCCCATTTATCTGTTTACTGATCTCCCCTAAGGTGGAAGCTCTGTGGAGCTGGGGTAGTTGCTTCTCTGTGGTGTCCCAAGCTCAGAGCAGTACCTGGCAGGAAGCAGGAACTCAGTTACTCTCTGGCAAGTGGAGAATAATAAGTTTCACAGGGACACAGGGGTGATAGTCACGGTCCCCTCCTGAGGGGCTGTTGGGAAGGTTGGGTGAGCACGTCCCATGGGGACCCTTACTACACGGGACACAGCACCGCTACTCAGAGTTGTGTTTTTAGCTCTGTAGATGCCACACGACTGCACTCTCCACTGTAAGTCACACACAGTGCCTGATGTGTGGAGCAAACCACGGAAGTCCCCTTGCCAGCCTCTGCCCTCGGCTCCTCCTGCCCATGCTGCCGGTGGGTCACCGCTGTGTGCCTGGCAGGCGTGTTTCCAGGCCTTCCCCGCACCTTCCCTGTGCACAGGTAGGACGGCATGTGCCTATCAGCAGCAGACACCGTGCATGAATGGGACCCTCCTCCATTCACACAACAGCTGTTTAGCAAGCGGTTTACGTGCCAAGGATTGTTGTAGGGAGAGCAGAGCTGAGATTCCTCCATCTGGAGTTGACATTCCAGTGAAGTAGACAGCAGGTAAGTGTCAGTTTTATTTCGGGTGATGATACACGCTGTAAAGAGACATAAATTCAGGTAAGGGGTAAAGAATGATAGGGGTAGGGCTGGAGTTGTTATTCCAGGTGCTCAGGGGGCACTCTACTAAGGCGACATTTGACCCAAGAATTGGAGGATGAGGAGGAGTAAGCCTTGTAGAAATCTGGGGCAGAGCCTTCCCGGCGGAAGGGACAGCAGGTCCAAAGGCCCTAAGGCTGGCGTGAAATTAGTGGGTCAGAAAAAGAGCAAGGAAGCCAGTGGGGTGGGAGTGGAGTGAGCCAGGGCAGGGGTAGCTGGCCAGAGGGGCGGGGGTGGGGGTGTTGCAGAGCTGTGCGGGCTGTAGTGGGCCACCTTTGATCTAGTGGGTATTGTGCACATGCAATTTTTTTTATGGTGGTGAAATATTCATAACATAAAATTTATCATTTTAACCATTTTTAAGTATAAGGTCAGTGGCATCAAATCCATTCACGTTATTGTGCAGCCATCACCGCCGTCCATTTCCAGAACTCTTTCATCTTGAAAACCTGAAGCTCTGTACTCACTGAACAATAACTCCTCACTCTCCTCTCCCTAGCCCCTGGCAACCACCATTCTCCTTTCTGTCACTATGGATCTGACGACTCCAAATATGTCATATAAGTGGAATCATGCAGGATTTGTCTTTTTGTGACTTGCTTATTTCACTTAGCATAATGGCCTCCAGTTTCATCTGTGTCAGAATGTCCTTTCTTTTCCAGGCTGAATAATAATTCCATTGTATGTATATATCACTTTTTTTTATCTGTTCATCCATCGGTGGACACTAAGGTGCTTCCACCTCTTGGCTGCTGGGAATAATGCTGCTGTGAGCACTGTGTGTACAACTATCTGTTTGAGATCCTGCTTCTGATTCTTTCGGATCTATACCCAGAAGAACTGCCTGATCCCAGGGCTGTTCTCTGACCTGTCCCGGGGCTGCCTGGGGAGAGGGTTCCCCAGCAGGTGGCCACGCGGCACTCTGCCTCACTTACACTGCGGCCCGCCTGTCTCTTTAATGATTCAGAGCATTTAGCCTCCACTCTTTAATGCCCCTTATCCCAGCTCTGGGAGTCAGGTGCGACAAGGTGGATGTTCCCTTTGGACAGACAGGAACGAGGCTGCGAGGGAGGGCATCTCCACCAGCTGCCTTGAATCCAGGGTCTGCCTTCGGGCTTACGAATGGGGATGACTTGGGGAAGATGGGGGCTGAGGAGGGCGTGGACCACAGCCCTGAGCCCCGCTCCCGTCTCCTGCTCCCACCAGGTAGGGTTGGGCAGCTGGGGAGCTCACAGCCAGAGAAGCACTGCCCGGCCGTGCCAAGAAACTACCGAGGAGCCTGAATCCAACCCGGGGCATCCGGGGACCTGGCGAGCGATGGGAGGCAGCTTTCTAATTAACCACCTGCCGCCCGGGAAACCCATTCTGCTCACTTGAGGCTTAGGGTCCTCACCCTGGGGACCGCCTGCCGCCTGCATCAAGTCTGGGGCGTCTCTAGTCAGGATTAGGAGCCCAGACACCAGCCACTGCTGCCTGTGCACCCCATTCTGTGCCTTCGTGGACCCCATGAGACCAGTCCACCTTAAGGTATCTGCTTGGGAAGCTGAATGAGGGCCACAGGCGTTCCCTGAGCTGTGGGTCAGGTGCTGCGTGTGCACACACTGCCACTCCACCCTGGTACCCCAGGGAGGAGGGTGTGGTCTGGCCACCAGCACAGGGGCTGGGGACGGCTCACTCACTCGAGCCACACTGAGAGAGACAGAGAGAGAGAGGGAGAGAGAGGGGCAGAGAGGGAGAGAGGGAAAGAGGCGGGCTCACGCAGGCATCCTGACTCTGATGCTCTGGCTGCCACCACTTCCCCCACGGCCTCCCCTTCACATCCTGATGGCTGGGGGAGTTCTGACAGAGCCGCTGTGAGAACTCCCCATGGAGCTGGGCCAGGGTATGGGGCAGAGTACAGTTTCAGTGGCCTTCCATTCCTGGAGACATCCTCCACCCATTTTCTTCCACTTTTTGACTGATGAAGTTTTGGAGTATAAAAGGAAGAGATTCTGTTTTCTTGGGCCAGGGCCCTTTGGGCAAATGGAGACTGGGGCTAAGCCGGACCTGGAGCCCTGGCCCCGCCCTCATCCCCCCACTGGCTTCCCTTCCACCTGTAGGTGCCCAGGTCTCCTGATCTCCCCTCACCATCGCCCCCTCCTTTCTCTTCCTTCCCTGCCTTCCTATGTGACCTGCCTCCACATTGTACTTCACTGCAGTCACAGGGACCTCCTTGCTTTCCTCAAACACAGGGGCAGGATCCTGCCTCAGGGCCTTTGCACCTGCTACTTCTTCTCCCTGCAGCTCTCTGCCCTCCATTTCACTACCTACATCTCCTTAAGATCTTTATTCAAATGCCAACCTTTCAGTGAAGCCTTTCCTTGACACTTAAAGCTGCAAACCACCTTGCCCCACCCCCAGTCCCTGCCCGACCTCTCCACCCCTCCCTTCCCTGCTTCGTTTTCCTCCATAGCCCTCCTGGTCACTCATCACACACTGACTATTCGGCTGTAACTTATTTACTCATCCATCTTCCTCTTTCATCTTCCGGGGTGTCCAACCTTTCGGTGTCCCTGGGCCACACTGGAAGAAGGAGAGTTGTCTTGGGCCACACATTAAATATATTGCAACACGTAATCACAAAAAAATCTCATAATGTTTTAAGTGAATTTACGATTTTGTGTTGGGCCACGTGCACAGCCACCCTGGGCTGCGTCAGCCTGCAGGTTCCAGGTTGGACACCCCTGTGTGAGGACAGGGCTTTCCGTCTGTTCTGTTTGCTGCTACATCTTCAGGGCCCAGAACGGCGCCTGGCACAGCGCAGGACCAAAAGTGCACTGGATGCACGAATTCATGGACCATCTCTCCCCACCGCCATTGCCACCACGTTGCTCCAGACTTCAGTCACCCCTCCCCTGGGCGCTGCCATGGCGCCCAGCCAGGCGCCCCCATCTGCAGCCCTGCCCCACCCAGGCGGTTTCCTACCAGTGGCCAAAGTGAGCTTATTCTAGTGCAGTTCTGATCGGAGAGCAACTCTTTAGTGGGTCCCATCTCCTGAGTCGTGAAACCCACAGTCCACAATGTGGCCCGCAAGGCCCTGCTGATCTGGACCCCAGTTACGCTTGACCTCCTCGCTGACCTCTCTCCTCTTGCTATAGCTGCACTGGTCTTCTTGGTGCTCCTTGGACACATGGAGCCCCTCTGCGACCTCAGGGCCTTTGCACTTGCTGTTCCTGTCTGGAGCACCCTTCCATAGCCAGCTTCATCAGGCCCATCACAGGCTAGTAGTGCCTCCTCTGAGAAGTCTTCCCTGACTACTGGTTCTCTACAAGTCACTCATTTTGTTTTCTAGACTCCACGGTAGGTCTCACAATTCAGACTTGTTTTGTTTATGTGATTGTTTATTACCTCCCGGACGGGATTGTGAGCTCCCTGAGAGCAGGTCCTTATTGGCTTGCTTCTTGCAGCTCAGAGGTTCTCCATATACATTAGCTGAGTGGGTGAATGAGAGCCCTACGCACTCACTTGTAGGCATTTTCCTTTATGCCTTTCCGTCTTCACAAGCTGGACGTTGAGATGCCTCTCTGACAGATGACGTGACCGAGTCTCAGAGAGGTTGGGCGGCGTGCCTGGGTCACACAGCAGGTGAGGAGTGTACGTCTGCTTGTCCCTTTCTGTGTCTGCATGAGTCTGGGTGTCCTCTGGGTGTCTCTCTGGATGTCTGAGTGTCTCTAGGCACCCAGGCATTCCTCTGGGTGTGTGTGTGTGCGTGTGTGTGTGTTTTCCCTGAGCTACTGGGCGCTTATCTCTGTTTCTCTGTGTGAGTCTGTGTGTCTATGTACACCATTGTGAGGCTCTTCATGTCTGTTCTTGTGTCTCTGTGGGTCCCTGAGTGTATCACTCCACTCCTCCCACTCTGCTGGCTTTGCATGCCCCCACTGGGTGGCCCATCTTATTTCCCAGTCAGCGCCAGCCTCTCCAGGCTCCAGCAGCCCTGGGAGCTCTCTGCTGCAAGGGCCCTGAGCTCCTTAGCACCTTTGTAGTTGAAATAGAGCAGAGGGGAAGGTCGGCACCATGCCTCCCCGGGGCCCCACAGATCCCAACACTTGGACCCCCACTGCCCCTCAGGATTGGCTCCTGACTCAAAATTGCCAATCCCAGATCAAGCTGCCAGGAGCTCGCACTGGCTGGTTCCCATGGCAACCAGAAGCCGCCAGGCCATGCTCATAAAACAGGTCATAAAGCAGAGGGATGGGAGGAAGAACAGGGCTGAAGCAGGGGCCCGCTTCCCCGGGTAGTGCCAGGGCCTCTACCCGCACGGACCTCGCCATCCGCCGGGTGGGCAGCCGGGCGCAGGTCCTCTTTCTGCCCCACGTGGAGCGCCCTGCGAGAGCGCCTTTTTGTCCCGGGCTCGGTGTCCTTTCTGAGTGGGAGTGAGGGCCCATAGCACCTCCTCCAGGCTCTGCCTTGCCTGGATTCAGGAAGACCCCTGTGAAAGGCCCGCCAGGATTCAAACCTAGGATCAAGCTCTCTGAGCCTCAGTTTCCCCAACAGTGAGACAAAGAGCTGAGGGGGACAGTGTGGCAAGTGGACAGGGCCAAGCCTGAGAGACCTTGGCAAGCGGCTTAAATCTGAGCCAAACTTGTTCGCCTCTAAAATGGAGACAAAATGTCATAAGATTTTGTGAGAATTGAATCAAAGTTAGAAAATGCTTAGCATGTGCCTGGTCCAAAGGCTCTCTGAGACTGTCAGTAACAATAACAGCTAATAGTAATAATAGTGATTATTCCGTGCCAAGCATTGTCTAAATGCTTCGCTCATAGCTTCCATCCTCAACAGTTATAATTATTTCCACTTTACAGAGAAGGACACCAAGGCATGAGAGATTAAGGGACCCACCTTCAAGGCACATGGCTCCCCGAGGAAGAACTCCAGGTTGGACCTGGGTTCCGCGCTGTCAGACACAACCTGGAACCGTCTCTCACCCCCCATCAGGGCTCCTTTCGACCCTCCTTGCGGGGCCATGGAGGACAGTGGCAGAAGGCAGCATGCAGCTGAGCTGGCCCCCTCGGCTCTGGGCCTCTGTAGTGTGGGCTGCACAGAGCGTTTGGGGAGCACGGGCTTGGCCCTCTGCAAGGACCACACAGACTGCCTTCTTCAACACCCCCTTCTCCACTGCTCAGGTGGGGAAGTGGAGGCCCAGAGAGGGCTGACGACCTGCACGAAGTCCCGTAGCAAGATGGCAGCTGCTGGGATTCGAATCCAAGTCTCCTTTCCAAGAAGCCTGCTATTCTCTTAATAATCCCGCCTGCTGCCCCAATACTCCGGATCATTGGGCATTTGGGCAGAAGAAAGCAAAACAATATCCATGGTCATAATGGTAATCCCTATGTACTGTGTGCCTTGTAGGTGACAGCACAGTGCCTGGCGCCTGTACCTTGTCTCATCCTTGCAGCAGCCCTGTAAGGTACGATGTGTGCATTATTATTGTCGCTCCCAATTTAGAGGTGAGAAATTTGAGATCAGAGAGGTGATGCCATTCACCCAAGGTCACAGAGCTCAACAGGGGGAAAGCGGAGAGACCTGAGTGCAGACCTGTGGATTCCAGAGCGGCACCCTGGGGCCCAGTCCTTAATCCTGGAGACTCTCTGGGCACTGACTCTTGCGAGTGCCCAGGGTGGGGGCCGGCCTTGTGCTGGCTGTAGCCAGGGCCCTGCACAGGCGAAGCCATTGACAGAAGTGGCAGGGAGGGAAACCAGCACTTACTTGCTGGTTGATTTTTTTTCTTTTAGGTCTTTCTTTCTTTACTCACTCAACAAAATTCATTGAGGTTCTACCAAGTGCCAGGCAATCTTCCAGGCATCAGGGATACAAGGCAGGCAGCCCGCCGCCGCAGGGACCTCGGGTCCAAGTGGGGAGAGACAGAAGATAAACAGAGAAACAATGAAGATATATGTCAGGCGGTGGTAAGTGCTACTGAGAAAAACAAAGCAGGAGGAGGGGACACGTTTGAATGCTATCTACAGGAGGTGAGGGCAGGAGCCAGGATATCCTGAGGAGGGTTGGGGCAGAGGAAGCAGCTGGAGCCCAAGGCCCGATCTGGGCAGGGCACGTGCCTGGCATGTGGGAGGAACAAGGGGCAGGTCCACGTGGCTGGAGCAGAGGGAGCGAGGGGGTGGGTGGGTGTTGGCGGGAGGAGGTGGAGAGTCGGTGGGAGTCAGACCTACATGCCTGCAGGACTGTCTTCAGAGTGAGATGGGAATCATTGGAGGTTCGAGCAGGGGAGTGGAATAATCTGATTTCATTTTTTAAGAGAATCCTGTTGACCGCTGGGGTGAGGAGCTGCCATGGGGTGAGGAGGCAGGCAGGCGGACTGGGAAGCATTATGGATGGAAGCGTCTGCCCCAGGATGGAGGCTGGGCCTTGGGAGGGAAAGAGGTGGGGAGGATGGGCACCTGCCCCTACGTTTTAGAAGGCAGAGTTGGGGAAGAAGAACCCTGAGCTGCGACGACTCCAGGCTTTTTGGCTCAAGCAAGAATGAAGTTGTCATTTACGGAGGCGGAGAAGGCTACGGGAGAGGCAGGTGTGTGCCTGGGCTTTACACATCTCAGTTGTTTCAGCTTCACTTGTTATCAGCGGTTCTCACACTTGAAGGAACAGTAGACTCACCTGAGAGACCTGTTAAAACCAGCAATGCTGGGCCTCAGGACAGAGTTTCCATTCACTGGATGGGGGCGGAGCCCGAGAACTCACATTTCTAATCAGTTCCCTGTAGTGCTGATGCTGCCGGTCCCAGGACGCATCCTGAGAATCACATGGTGAGGAGATTGTCATAGCCTGGAAAACGGAGGCTCAGAGGGATGGCGTCCCGTCCACACGGCTGGAACGTGACTGGTCACAAAGCCAGCTGCGGAGCCATGATCTCTTGGGATCTTGGCCAGCTTCTGGTCTCTGACAGGGAGAGAAGGAGGCTCCTGGGAGGCTATCACCACCCCACACCTGCACGTGCGTGCACACACACACACACACACTTCAAGGCTGAGCTCTCAGACAAGGACCGGGGACCCTCTGGTCTCAGGACCTTTCTGCCTGTGTTCCCATAGACGCTGTAATAAAGGGGGCAAGGCTGGGGTGTCATGCCTGTGCTCTCCAGTTTCTCCACCTGGACTTGATCCTGCTGGGCTTCGCCCAGTGCCCAGTGGGAAGCCCGGTGAGGTTCGCTGCAAAACACGGCAGCCTCACTCCTTTGCCTCACCACCGTTTGCTGCGCTCACAGGCGGTGGTCGGGGGTGCTGCCCTCCGTCTACTTCTGGTTCTCTCCCACCTGGGAGGGTCGTACTTCCTTGCCCCCTTGAAGTTAGGCTGGCCACAGGCCACGACTTAGACAAAGGCCTGGAGATGGGGGGGCTCGCCAGCTGGAGATGGATGTGTAACATGGGTGAAAAACAAACCTGTGTGTGTTTTTTTAAGCCAGGGGTTGGCAAACTTTCCTGGCCAATAATGAGTATTGTGGACTTTTCGTAGCCACTCAGCCCTGCCGCTGTCACAGGGGAGAGGCCGTGCACAAGGCAGACATGAACGCCTATGGCCGTGTTCCAGCGAAACTCGGCAAAAACAAGTGGCAAGCCTGCGGGCCATGAGCTTCCCACCTGGTGTGAAATCTTGAGTCAGGCTTGTTTGCTTCTGCACCATGACCTACCCACAATGGCTTGCACACTCGTTAGTGAACTTGCTGGCAGAGGCCACAGAGCCTGCCGCGCTGGGCGAGAGGAGGCCTGTAAAAGGGAAAGAGCATTCACTTTGCCTGGAGAGCGTGTGGCTCTCCTCCCATGTCCTCTTCCTACCTTTCTCCCTACTCTGTCTTGGGGGGCTGGCCTTCAGGGGTCCTGTCAACGACCTCCCTTGTCCGCCGGCCTCCAGGTGGACCTGGCTCCTGGGGAGCACGTGCGAGGGCAGAAGGAGAGGTTGGGGTATTTATTCCCAGCTCCTTCCTTCCCTGCAGGGTCATCTCAGACCAGCTGTGTACCCTACTGGAGGTCGCAGCTGCTCTCGGGGCTCCCTCTGTCTGTCTCCTGATGCCAGCAGCTTCTCCCTCTTCTTACCCTTTTGGCTGATAGTAGCTGTGCTCGCAGCAGCCCTGAGGTATGGCCTTCTCCTTTGTGGGTTCTTAAACCCTGTCCACTCCTTTGTAAATAATCCCTTTATTAAACTCGAATCAAATGACCCAACTGGGTGGCTCTTTGGGCTCCTGCGGGGACCCTGACGGGGGCCACTTTGAGGTACACATGTCTGGGCTCGAAGTCTGATCATGTTGCTGCCTTGGGTGAGTCATTTCATCTCTCTGCATCCCTGGGTTTTCTCTTTCGCATAATGGAGCAAAAATAACCTCCAGAAGAGGAGGAGGGATTTCATAAACGGTGATGTCTGTACAATGTCAGGAAGCATCAAAATCTGTGTTAGGAAAGATGGAGGAGGGAGGGAGGAAGGAGGGGATCCTCACAACAGCTTGGAGAGGGCAGGGCCATTAGCCCCTGTGCCAGTGGGGAACTGAGGCGAAGGCGGGATGGGAGGGCATGTTTGGGGGCTCTGAAAGGGTCTGAGTCCTGGACAGCTACTGGGGCAGCCATCTCTGGTTCAGACCCTTCTGGGGATATCACCTAAAAAGGTTCCCTAAAGGTGGAGGGTGAGCCTCAGCCAGGCCCAGGCTCACATATGGGCTGTGCCACTTCTTTGAGGTGTAACCTTGGGCAGTGACCCCATTTCTCTGTGCCTCATCTAAAAATGGGGATAAAAATACCTACCCCATGTGAGAATTAGAACATCAGGAAGGCAGGCATCCAACTCTCGTTTTGATGGCTGGATGCCCAGTGTCTGACATATAGTAGATGGTTAATATTTATTGGATGACTAATTTACGTGGTCATTACGTGAATGGGTGCATTTACACAGAGCACTTAGCACGGCACCTGCCATTGTAAGTGACAGTGAATGGTGGCTTCCCAAGAAGCTTAACAAGGGGCAGGGTGCCTGGTGGTTAACTGCCCGGGCCCTGGAGCCGGCCTGGGCTCTGTTCCTGGTTCCACCAGTTTCCAGCTCTGCAGCCTCTGGCACCTCATTTCAGCTTCCTTCTGTAGAAGATGGGATTCACAATAATATCTGCCTCCGAGAATTGCTGAGGACTGCATGAATCTTCACATGAGGCTGGCCCGGTGTCAGCATGAATGAATGGTAGCCGTCATTTTTCACTCTTTCGTTGGAGCCAGGCTCCTCAAGCACCAGTGGGTCTGCTGGAATTACTCCTGGCCTGGCGACAGGAGACCTGGGCACCTCGAAGTGTGACCACTGCCCTCCAGAACCTCAGCTCTCCCACCTGTTCAGTGAGAGGTGGGGGACTTGGGATGTCCCTTGCAGCTTGCACCCGCACATAGGCCACCGCCCTGGCCAGGCCCGCACTCGCCATGCCCTCTGCATAGCCTGAGATGGAGCCTCTGGGTATGAATGGCGCCTGGCCAGGGTGGGGATCAGAGCCCTCCTCACAGTCCTGGGCCAGTGGCAAGAGAAATGACAGTCACAAACTACTACTAATGGTATCCTGTCCTTCTTACTATCATTTGAAGGCCCAGTACCCCCCCCCCCCGCCCAGTGGGGTGCAGGGGAGGCGTCAGCCCCTTGGCACCCTAAACTGGGAGACGCCTTCTTCACGAGCTCCACTGGAGCTTCCTTTTTTAGCCACCACTAATGCCCAAGGGTGTCAGTCCTTCCCGCTCTGGGTTGCAGCACAGGTGCCCCAGAAAACGGGAGTGAGGTGGAGGACAGCCTGGGGAAGAGGTGGCTGCCGCCTTCAAGAGCTGCCAGGGTGAGTGGGTCCCAAGAGCCCCAAGGAATGCAGCCGGTGGACTTGCGGGTCCACACCCCGTCCCTGTCGGGGCTCCTGACGGCGGAGCCCCGCCCCGCTCTGACTTGCTGTCCCTCTTTAAGCTCTTGTGCTCCTCTCTGAACCTCGGCCTCCTTCCTGAGTCTACGCATCCTTTTCCGGATGTCATCCTGTTCCCTCCCTGAGCCCTGTCCGTCCCCATCCCTGGGCAGCTGCCCCCTTTTCATAGCACAGCCTTGGTAAATGTTGGTGGTAAACGGAGGGCTCAGCCGTGCCCTGGGAGTCTGTAATCCTGGCTCAAGACTCAGTTCACTGGCCTGTAATTCTTAGGGGACTGTGCGCAGCTCTTGTGCACAACCGGGTCTCAATCTCTCGGTCTTTGTCATCAGAAGGTGGACCCCGTGAGTGAGCAGTCCTTTCCACAGGGAGCAGGAGTGTTTCCCTACAAATCCCAGACCCTTCGGTTGGATGGGATTGAGCACCCCACCAACGTCTCCCCGTGAGGATGGTACCCGTCACCAGAGTTCATGTCCCTTGAACAGTGAGGGCTCTCTGCAGCAGTCTCCGTGGTATATTTTTGGATTTGCCTTACCGTTACAAGGCTATTTCCAGCTTCCCCTGCCCAAAGTCAGCAGTGTTTGGTCCAACTGGGCCGTCCTTCGGTCTGGTTCCCGTCATATTTTTCATCTTGCACAACCTCAAACTTGTCCAGGATGTGTCTCTGGCCATTGGCCAAGCACCCTGCCATAGCTCCCCTGGCTGGTGAGCTTATCACGCCGAGGGCACAGCACACTGCATGAGCCCATTTTGATGGGCTGGTGCGGGATTTGGGGACTCTGGCTCCAGGGCCACGTCTGCTTTTTGTGGCAGCGTGAAAAGGCACCACTCAGATCTCCTGCTGTGGGCAGCAAGTTTGACTGACAGCCCCAGCTGCCCGCCTCCACTCCGGGACGCACCACCTTATTCACGCTGAACCCCTCTTTCCTGTGGGCTTTGCCAGCCAGTGTCCGAGCGTGAGGGGGATACTGAAGCAAGCCCATCCTAGAGAGGCAGAACTCCCCCCAGAGTGGCTTAGGCTGAGGACTCCGCGTGGGCACAGCTGAACTGTTTTGCAGTCGTGCTATGGTTCGGGGACTCTTCCCACCCCACCTGCCTCCGGCCTCCTCGCCATCCCCAGGTGCCACGCCTGCGTCGTCACAAGTCTGAAGCCTCTCCGTCTTCTGCTCCCTCTCCGAAATCTCTCATCTGTCTCATCCAGTCTCCATATCTATTTCTCAGTGGACCACACTAACAGGTTTCAACTACCAGGCTATTGAAAGCGTGCTACTCATAGCAAGCCATAACGGCGACAACTAATATTTAATGAGCACGTACGGTGGGCCAGGCGATATCTTAACTAATCCTTTCTGCGACCGTGTGAGGCAGGAACTCTGACCATCCACTTTATAAAGAGGAAACTGACGCTTGAGACGGAAGTGACTTACTCAAAGCCACGGTGAGAAAATAACTGTAGCGTCTCCAGAAATGCGTGTGAATATCCGTCTCACCCTCCCTACTCCATAAGCCAGGGAGTGCGGGGTCTAAAGTCACTTTTTGTTAACCACTGTATCCAGCTCCCCAGAGCCTCGCCGAGTCCCTGGCATGTGGAAGGCTCTCAGTAAATATTTGCTGAAAGTGCAAATGGAAAATGAAGAGCAGAGAGCTGCGAACAATGGCCCCGTGGCTTATCCACGTTGCAAGAAGGCTGTACTCGGGCTGGAAAAAGGAGCAGCTTTTGTTTGAAAGTCCTCAGTCCCTCTTAAACCTGAGGATGTGAGTTTGAGCTTCTATATTTATTAAAATATATTTAGCCTCTCTTTATTTCTCTTTTACTCCTATTCTCTATACTTAGGAGGCAGAAGAGAGCCATGTGGGGAATTAATCAAGTCTAGTAGGGCTCCTGGCTCCGCCGCCCACCAGTTTGTGGTCCTTGGTTTCTTTAACCAATAAAATGGAGAGAGTAATGTCAACTTCATCAAGTGCCTGGCAGAAGGAGGATCTGGTGGGCACACAATGGGTCGTGTTCTCCTGCCAGCATCTCTCGTTAGCCCACTGAGGTGGGGCACGGCCCTGGTGCCAAGCCCGGCTGATTGGGACCGCACGGTGGCTGCAGTGGCTGGAACATCAGTTCCCAGAGGGGCTCAGGAAGCCCAGTGCTGGCAGCCTGCTCCCTGTCCCCAGCTGTGTGGTGGCATCCTGCCAGCCTTCCAAGCCTGCGGGCAAGTCTCAGGCCCCTGGCTGTCCCAGTTTCTGCCAACAGCTGAGGGACCAAGCGTGAGTCACTGCGTCAACACCAGATTTCCACAGCTGCCCTTGGACCAGCCAGGCCTGACTGGATTAGTAACTGGAACACGGTCCCCACCTCCGAGAGCATCAGAGGTTCAGGAACTCAGGGTGGGCTGTCCCTGCTGCGGGAGACCTTGGTGTCAGCTGTTCCAGCCTCCTCGGCCCTAGCTTCACGGATGGGGAAACCGAGGCCCCAAGAAGGGGAGAGGTTTGCCTATGGTTACACTAAAACTCAGTGGCAACATAAGGACTAAAGCCTACATTTTTTAGCTCTTCAAGGGTTCATTCACTTGTTCATTATTCATTCATTCACTCATTCATTCATGCATACATATTCTGTATCTTAGCTCTAAAAAATATACCTCAATTCTGTCCGCTGTCCCCAACCCTATGGGCCCAGCCACTGATAGCTCTCACCTGGACGGCAGCCTCTATCCAATCATTTTTGCACAGCAGATGGGGGCTTTTTAAAAAATAAAAATTAGATCGTGTTATCCCCTTGCACCATCCTACACTTTCCCGTCTCACTCAGAGCCAAACTCCAAGGGCACAGCTAAGCGAGTCCTGCAGACCTGGCCCCGCCCCTCCGCATCTTGCTCCTACCACTCTCCCCTCGCGCACTTGTTTGCGGTCACGTCGCCCCCCTCCCTGTGGATGCCACGCGGGTCCTGCCTCAGGGAGCCTGGGCAGGGCAGCTCTTCCACCCCACAACAGCAGCTGCTCTCTAGCCCACCTCCCTGCCCGTTTCCTCCCTGCCCACCGGCAGTCGTCACGCTGGTTCACTTGCCGACTGGTTTATCAACTGTAGCCCCTGCAAGAGTGGATGCTTCCTGAAGGCAGGTCCTTATTCTCCATCGGAGACCCAGAGTTTAGAGTCTCTGGCACACAGTAGGCGCTCAACCAATATTTCTTGGTTGGATGAGTGAATGGATGAAAAGACTGAACAATGGGGTTGGTGGATGTGAAGGGAGAAAAATGGATCTTGGCGGAAAATTACCAAAGAATAAGTCCCCTTATATTTCCTCACTCATTTACATTTAATCTGTGAGTGGCACCCTCCTCATTTCTTCTCTGCCGCCTCCTACTAATGGCCCCCTTTTTGCTGCTTGTTCTCTCTTGCTACTAACTCATCCTTAGTCACAAACAAACAAACAAATAAACAAACACACCCTAATTCACACTCAGAGGCAATAACAGAACACTCCCATTCGAAGTTTTTCTTTTTAGCTGCCTTCAAAGGTTAAAGCCAAACAAATGAATAGCTAATGATGAAATCTCTGCCACTCGTGAGACTGGAAGACTGTCCCAGCTCCCTGAGATCGTATTTGGTGTGCAGCTATCTCTCCGTCTCAGGTAAGGGCTGGCAGCCCACCCCTAAGCCGGGCTGGATTGCGCTGGTCTTGTCTCTGTCACCTCACTCCCCTCCCTTGCCCACCACTTTCCCAAGATAAATCAACCAGGTCAGTCAACACGTTTTGATGAAAAAGAAACAAGTTAGTCTTTTGATGTGACAAAGTGGGCCTTTCTCAAGGCAGAGGGGCTGGGGCAGTCCGGAGCATGTGGAATAAGCGCTGCCGGGTGAAGACAAGGCCCCTTTTGTGTCCAGGGACAAAGATAGAGTGTCCTGGCAAGATGGGGCCAGGGCCTTTCCAACGCCAGCTCCGGCAGCCTGGATTGGCTGGCGGTCAGACAAGTCCACCCCGTGACTGGGCCGCCCAGGCTCCCAGCCACCGGCCGCCCCGCCCCTCCCTTCGGCAAACAATGGGGTGGGAGTGAAACCAATCGTGAACCCAGACTGTCTGCACTGTCCCGGCCACCTGGTACTCACGGAGCTAGGGATTCTCCAATTCTGCAGACCTGGGACTTGTGGGGTCGAGAGGCCTTGAGGTTTCCACAGCTTTTGGAGATGGATGGATGCCTTGGGTTTGGTTCTGGGTCGGATGACCTTGGATAAGTCACCCCACCCTTCTGAATCTCTGTTTCCCCATTTCCAAAATGGCACAGCAAACAGTTCGCCTCCAGCCATTGTGTGGATCCAGTGAGACGGCATCTCTGAAGGACAAGGCACCTGCTGGGCGCAGAGAGGGCACTAGGTCGTCATGGTGCACAGCATTTTACAGTTTATATACACGTCACACCTACCGTCTCGTTACATGCTCAGAATACCCACCCCCCACCCCAGGAGGCAGGATAATCACCCCATTGACTAAAGAAGAAACTGAGGCTTGAAGGGAATTTGGAGAATTCAAGCTCCTGGGAAGTGAGGTATTCTGGCAGGGCACCAGCAAGGTTTGAGTGGCACAGGCGGACCGATCCTCAGATGGTAAGAGAATCTGTGAGGCAAAAATATTGAGAGAACCAGAGACAAATGCTGGGGCCATACGGCAGGGCCTTTGCCCGTGCTGTGCCCATTGCGGGGAAAGGCTTTCCTTCTTTTTTTTTGGTTTTTGACCAGGCTAATGCTGCCTTGCCTTTGAAGACTCCCTTTAGCCTGGAAAAGGAGAAAATTCACGTTTGTACTGTTTAAAATGGTTGCTATGTGAAAAAAATTTTAATGGAAATATTTGGTGGAATGTGTTTATTCATTCAACAGGTACTTATTGATTCCCTATGGTCCATCAGACACCGTTAAACAAGCCAGAAGAGCTCCTGGGGGCTCATCCTAGCTCAGGGGCTCTCAGCCTCGGACACACATGGAGATCACTTGGGGAGCTTTAAAAATCCCCACCCATGCCCCACCCTGGAGGTCCTGAGTGAGGGACAGGGATTTAAACAGTGTGCAGGGTGGTCAGAGAACCAGAGGCCTAGGGGAGAAGGCAGATGAACAGAATGCACATCAGCCAGCAGAATGGACTGGACCGTCAAGGAGAGCTGAGCAGGGGAGAGGACCCAGCGAGGATGGGGCTACGTTTAAGGCTATGTGGTCAGAGAGGGCTGCTCGGGGAGGAGATGCTGGAGCAGGGGGCACCCGAAGAAACCTGGGAATAAACCGTGGGAAACCTGGGGCAGGACAGGAGAGGGGCGGCCAGGGTAAGATTCTGGGGGAGCAGATCGAATCTTGGCTGAAACAAGTGTTGAAACTGTTGCTCTCACTGATTCTAACCTCCAGCAGCCTTGCTCCCTCAGGCCCGAAGGAATTAATGCTGGTGTGAGGACCTGACTCTTCCTCCTATAACTTCCTGGCAGATCCTCTTACCCCTGGCTCTAGTAGCCCAAGTTGACGGTGGCAGGAAAAGCCTGATCCAAATATTAGAATTGTCCTCCCCGTCCTGGGGAGCTCAAAGTGGGATCGGAACCAGCCTCCCCCTCTTTCTCCCTCACGCCAGCCCCGCCAACCCCAAGCCAGCCCACAGAAGCCTGAGGATTGGAGGAGATGGAAAAAGAGGTATCCATCAGAGGTCAAGGAGCCCGACCCTGTGCCTGACCCTGTGCTTTGGGGAAGAAGATATGTCCTCTATGAACCTGGGCCGCCGGGTTTGTCTGACCTGTGTCCCAGGGGCCACCAGAGGTGGGGGCTGCTCTAGCCTCACAGGTCAGAAGCAGGTGGGACGTGGTCAGATGCAGGGGCAGTGGCCCGATCTGTAACTAGGCCATGAACACAGGTCGGCCTGGCTGGGGCTCTCAGTGTCAGGTTTTGCAGTGGAGATCAGAGGCTCAGCCGTCAGAGCCCTCGGTATTAGAGCAATAGCTTAGGCAGTTATTTTAGTGTTGCATCACGATTGTGTTCAAATAACACAGAAAAGTCCTATCGTTTTAGCAGCTTAGATTAGAATGTTGTGTTACAACAGCTTATAATATCGTAGCAGGGTATTATGTAATGTTATGTGTTAGAATAGTATGTTGCTTTAGAGTGTTAGATTAGAATGTGGGCTAGAACTATGCCGAAAGGTGGAATTAGAATATGAAGTTATTTCAGAATGTATTTCACTGTTATAATAGCATCTTAGAGTGTTCTATTAAAATATTGTGTCAGAATGTTTTGTTAGCATGTTTTCTTAAAATGGCATGTTGAATCTTAAAATCAGAAGGCAGTTCATGGGATTTGGGGGTGCTTCGATAGGGTGCAGACTGATGCTTGGCCTGGGAATCCTGGGAGGGTTGGATTGGGGTTCGGCTCTGACACCGACTCCCCAACTCTTCCCCTCTTTTCCCCCACGTTTAAGACAAGGCCTCCATTTCCCTATCTTTGAGACAAAGGGTCTCCACAGACTCTTTCACGGTGACTGTGTGTGGGACGGGGAGGGCTGGAACCCTGGCCTCCTCCTGGGCGGGAAGCGGGAATTCTCATTAACAATGAGGTTGATCTTATCAGGCAGTGAATGACTTTCTGGGAGTAAACAGCTTCCTCAGGGACAGGAAAAGTAAGAGGATAAAGTGACCGGGGTGAGAGAGACTCCAGGCGGCCAGGACTGGAGCCTGGGGCCAGCTGCTCATCGTCCCCCGGAAGGCAGAGTGGACCCTTCCCCAAGGAGGAACCAGGGTGTCCTGTTTTCCCCACTTCCTGGGAACACTCCCCGCTCTCCCCACCCTCCACCCCTCTCCATACACCATGACCGACCACAGTTCTGGGATCCCCACGTTGACGGGAGGGAGGGATTGCTGAGTTCTGATCACTCCCGCCCCCACCCAAGCTGCCGCCTTGGCCAGACCCTCATCATCTCACAGTTCTGCCCCCTTCCCCTGTGGGCTAGGCCTCTTCAGAAGTAAGCCTTGAACAGGTGGTTTGAGCAAAAATATCCGGGGGCTCCTCAACCCCCACCCTTCCCGCTCTTCACTCCTCTAAAGAACAAAACCCCTGGTGCCAAGGTGACCTGGGAAAGCCCCCATGCTCACACATACTCTGCTCTGTATGTTTCCAGCGTTTCCTGCACCCCCTCCCCACAGACTCTAGTGGTCTCTGGTCTGAGAGAGTGAGGGGTTAAGGGCAGATCATCTAATGACCGTGGGTGCGCTTGTGCAAGCCACTTCCCCTCCTGACCCTGTGTCCTCAGCTGTGAAGTGGACGTGTTGATGTTATTGGGCAGGGTGGGCAGGAACTTGAGACAATGTCTGCAGTTTGGAGAGTAGCATCCATATCCTGTGGTCACCTGAGATGAAAGGGGAAACCCATGGGAGAAAGTGAGCCCGGAGTCTTGGTTTGGAAGATGGCTTCGCTAGGAGGCTGGCAGTAGACAGGATGGTTTCTGCTGAAGTAAGCCTCTTGTTCCCTTCAAGGGCATCTGATAGGGCAGACAAAGCCTTGACATTTGGCGGTAAGAGGCTGGACAAGGTTCTAGCCCCACATTCTCCATTGGCTGACCTCTTTCTATCTTAGGACTTAAGTTATCTTATATGTAAAATGGGGCTTAAAAAGGTACTTTTTCAAATCGTTAGTTACAGAGTAGTCACAGGGAGGTAAAGTATAGCCTAAGGAAAACAGTCAACATTATTGTAATAACTCTGTATGGTGCCAGGTGGGTACTGGAATTATCAGGGGGACCACTTCATAAGTTATATGAATGTCTAAGCACTATGCTATACACCCAAAACTGATATAAAATAATAGTGAATGTCAACTGTAATTGAAAAAGAAGGACACCTCTTTCACAGACATGTGTGAGGGTCAAATAGGATGATTAACTCTTACATCCAGAAAACACCATCAGATGCCTTATGGGCTATGCTGATGGGAAGCAAAGAGTGTTCTGACAAAATGGAGAAGAAAGGGAGGAGTGAAAGGGGAGGGAGTAACACAGAGGCAGTCCCTGGGATGGTCCCCAGGACAACTTACAGAAATAGCATGTGGTGAGTAGTCAGAACATTTGAGTCTAATGCCATCTCTGCCATTAGCTTGCTGTGTGACCTTTCTTTGGTCCCCTGCCCTCTCTGGGCTTCAGCATCCCATAGGGAATATGAGTCAGTCAGACTGGATGACCTTCAGTGAGGCACCCAAACTTGGGCCTTCAGATTCCCCGTGGTGCAGCCACAAGCCCGTGGCTCCTGGAAGTGCTTACTTAGCAGGGGCAGACTTGAGTTGCCCACAATTTCTAAATACCTTCATTCTCATCTTTGTGATTGGCCCAGAGATGTCAAAAAAAGGATCTGAAACTCTTAGAGGGGGTAGTTGGGAGAGCTGAGGGCAATCAGCAGGCCGAGGCTTGGTGACAATTCCCAGATCCTACACATCTGCTTTCTCTGAGGTCACCTGTTGGGAACCATGGGGACTGCCCAAATGTGTGTGAGGCGCAGTGCTGGGCTCTGAAGCAAGGCAGTGAGCAGTAGAAATCCCGACTAGCATCGGGGGTGGGCTGGACAGAGCTCTGCTGTTTGGTGCACACGTGTTTATTATTGCTACCTTTTCTTGCTGACTTGATATTTGGTCAATATACAATGCCGCTCTCTGTCTTTTGTCACAGTGTTTGGCCTAAGTTCTTTGGTCTGATATTAGCCTAGCCATCCCAGCTCTCTTTTGGTTACTATTTGTCAGAACATCTTTTTCTATCTTTTCACTTTCAACTTGTTTGTGTCTTTGGATCTTAAGTGAGTCTTTTGTAGACAACATATAGTTGAATATGTTTTTTAAGTCTATTTTGCCAATTTATGCTTTTTGATTGGAGAGTTTAATCCATTTTCACTGAAAGTGATGACAGATAAGGAGGAACTTACTTTTGTCATTGTGCTGTTTTCTGGGTCTTACAGCTTTTTTTTGTCCCTCAGTTACTCCATTATTGCCTTCTTGAGTGCTTACTTCCATTTTTGGTAGTGACATTCTTTTATTCCTTTTTCATTTTTTGTGTATATTCTATAGACATGTAAAACATCTGTAAAATATGTTTTGTAGATATTTATAAAACTGTAGAAAGGTATATTCCATAGATAATTAGTAATATCTATAAAATTTAATTTTTAATGTTTGTCATGGGGATTATATATAACAGCCTAAAGTTATCATAATCTAATTCGATTGATACCAACTTAATTTCAATTGCATACAAAAATTCTACTTCTACACAGTTCTGCCCTTTCTTCCACTTTATGTTATTAATGCCACAGATTACATCTTTATATTTTGTGCACCTACCAGCACAGATTTATAATGTTTCATTCATCTCTTCCATTGTGTGGAAAACTACAAGTAGAGGGACGAACCAGTTACAGTAACACTTGCTTTTGTATTTGCCCAAGTATCTACCTTTACCAGAGATCTTTATTTCTTCCTGCGGCTTTGGGTTATGGTTTAGCATCTTTTTATTTCCATCTGGAGGTTTCCCTTTAGCATTTCTTCTAGGGCAGGTCTAGTGGAAACAAACTCCTTAAGCTTCTGCTTTTCTTGAAATGTCTTGATGTCTCCCTAGATTTAGGGGGAATAGTTTTGCTAGATATAGAATTCTTAGTTGAAAGAGACTTTTCCCTTTCAACGCTTTAAATATATCCTCCCACTGCCTTCTAGCCTTCAAAGTCTCTTCCAAGAAATAGGCTGATAATCATATTGAGAATACCCTGTATGTGATGAGTCATTTCTCCCTTGCTGCTTTCAAGATTTTCTCTTTGGCTTTGATTTTTTACTGTTTGATTATAATGCAGCAAGTGCGGGTCAGTTAGAATATATCCACTTGGAGTTCATTCAACTTCTTAGATTTTGTAGATGCCTGTATCTCATCAGATTTGGGAAGTTTTATCCATTATTTCTTCAAGTAGTTTCTCTGCCCTTTTCCCTCCTCCGTTTTGGGGTTCCTATAATGCATGTATTGGTCCTTTGATGCTTTCCCACAAATCCCCTGGTCTCTAGCCACTTTTTTTTCTTTCTGCTTTTTAGACTTAATAATTTTAATTGTCCTATATCAAGTTTACCGATTCTTTCTTCAGCTTGCTTAAATGTATTGCCCCTCCCAGGCAGCAAAATGGCAGACTAGGAAGCTCTAATCTCTTGTCCCTCCTGAGGAAGCATCAAAACAGCAAAGTCAAAAACAAGAAACTGCACTGAACTAGACAGGAGCCCTGGGAAACAGTCTACGGCGTGCAGCACACCAAGGGAATATTCAATCAGGATGCCCGGTGCAGGGGAGAGAGATGGTGGTGGACGCAGACAGTGCCATCTGTGGACCCAGGCATCTGTGGGTCTGTAACCCCCCTGCAGCTCTTGTGAGCAGTGCTTGCTGCTCCTCCCCACCTGAGATCCAGGTTAGACAAAACAGGGACCAGTCTTTCCAGCAGACCTTGCCAGGTGAGGATGTTGCAAACGAGGTCTGTTCTGCAGCCTGCGATTTGAGGGAGGGAAATGGGGACGCGGTGACGAGCCCTCATGGACCAAGACCGTCGCTGTGCCAGGAAAAGGGTGGGCAAAGAGCCACTAAAACCACCACAGAATTTCCTACGGTTTCGAAGGTGGCCTTCCCCCCCCCCTTTTTTTTTAAAGATTTTATTTATTTATTTTTAGAGAGAGGAGAAGGGAGGGCGGCAGAGAGGGAGGAAAACATGGATATGCTAAAAAAACATCGATTGGTTGCCTCGCGCACACCTGCAACCGGGGACCCGGCCCACAGCCCTGGCCTGGGCCCTGACTGGGAGTCGGAGCAGTTGGTGACCTTGCGCTTTGTGGCACAACGCCCATCCCCCCGAGCCACAGCAGCCAGGGCTGGAGGTGGCCTTTTCTTGAGTAGATGTTCGCTGGGTTGTTATAAACCTTCGACTCTTTCCCAGAGCTCCTACAGTAATTAGTTCAGCTCGGTTTCTGGGTTTTTGTTTCCGATGCTTCTGTGGAAGCCACGAGAGCTTGGAGCTTCCTAGCCTGCCGCTTTGCTGTCTTGGGTGGACCAGACATTAGAAACACTCGAATGTCTAACCGCATGGCGCAGGAAGATGAGCAGCACTGTTGGCTCCAATGTGTTCGAGGCAGAAGCCCCTACAGATAATTGGAATCAGGAGGGCCTTGGGGAGAGGAAAATTTTTGAACTGAAGGAGGGGAAGGAAAAAGGTGGTGAAGAAACAGAGAGAAGAGCAAGAACAAAGGCTCTGAGGGGGGAAGAACCTGGTTTGTCCTGGGCCCTGGCGGCAGGCTGATGCGCCTAAAGTCCGGGGAGGCCTGGGAGCCAGGGCCTGCAGGTGGACTTTACTCTGACTGCGATGAGAACCCACGAAGGGTTTTAAGAACCGAAGTGACCTTGTGATTTTTGTTGCAAACGACAAAGTGGTGGGTGGGTGAGGCCTGGGGTGGAAGCAGGGAGAGCGGCGGGAGGCTGGTGCAGACGCCCTGGTAGGAGATGAACCGGAGTCTGGGATTCGAGGCTAGCCCCTGGCAGGAGTCTCAGCGAGGCCAAGAGTTTTATAGGAATAGCCTGGCAGCATCTCTGAGGGCTTTCAGAGATGGGGCAGGGAACACCCCTGGCCAAGTCAGACTGAGTCCTGGCTGGGGCAGGAGAGGGGGGCTGCTTTTGCCCTGGGGATGTCTTTGAAGTTCTGTGCCCCGCCTATCCCAGCTGTGTCTTTCTCCAGGGAAAAGAAGACAAGCTGTGACCCTGGGTTCCGCAGAATGAGCCTCTGAAAGGTCCAGGTTTTCTGAGCAGGAACTAAGCCATTGAGAAGATAGGGAAGCTGGGGCCCAAGGAGAGGACGTGGCTGTGGCCTCAGAGTGAGGGGGCCTCCTTCAGTGCTGATGAGTCAGGAACTGCTTCACTCAGTTCCTGCTGACACTGAGGTGTCAGCATTCTCAGCATCCTCTGAGGTTAAACACAGAGGTTCTGGAGTCAGATACTGACCCTCGGACGCACGGTGTGGTGTTGTGGGAGCTGCTGCAACTCCAAGAGCCCCTGTGCCCTCGTCTGCGTCCCTGAGGTGATAACAGGTCCTGCCACATCGGGTTCTCGTGAGTTATGTCAGCTCATGTGAGCGTGGGTGCCCACTCACTGTACGTGGCATAAGTGCTCAGGAACTCATCTTTGCAATGACATTGTTAATTACTGTGAGAACCGTAATTATTAACAGGGGATTCCCACCAACAATTTCAGATACTCAGCAAAGCCACAGAATTCAGCGTGGACCAGCTCAGAGGAATGTCAGAGGGAGTACCCTTTCTTTTCGTTCCCTCTGTCGTAGCCACAGCGCTTGCCTGCTCTCAGGCCCTGCGTTTCATTTTGAACCCATCCCAAGTTCAAAATGAAATGCCACTGGTCGGAGAGAACCTGCGGGAGAAAGGACTGTGAGCGATTACACCCACGCCTCGGAGACAGGCGGCATTTCAGCTGGATCTCATGGTCGGGTTGGAGCTGTGCAAGTTAAATTGCATGGTGGCATTCCAGGGTGGGGAGGGAGGAGTTTTGGCCAAGGTTTGGAAGTTGGAAAATGTTTCTTATTCCTTTTGGGGAGACAGAAAAGAGAGTGATTCATTTTGGCCACAGTGGAGTTCACGACGGGACGGTGAGTTGTTAGGTTGTGGCCAGGTCACGGATGCAGGGTAGGGAGTTTGGCCTTTTCCCTGGAAGTGATAAGGAGCTGTGACTGCTTCTGAGGAAGGGAGAACCATACTCAGAGCTGGGCTTTGGGAAGACAACACTCTCCCAGCCCCTGTATAGGCCAGAGGCCCTGGCCCTGCCCAGAGCCCCTGCAGTGGTCTAGGCCAGGGAGGCTGAGGCCTAACTCTGGGCGATGCGAGTGTGGATGGAGGGAGATTCCAGATGAGGTGGCACAATCAACGAGGTGTGGGAAATACCTAGAAGTGGCCGGGGGTGGGGGAGGACCCACGGCCAGCTCCCAGACTGACAGTTTGGGCAACCGGCCAGTTGAGATGAAGGCCCTGGGTCAAAGAGGTTTGGGGACGAAGATGGTGGCGGCGGCTCGGGACATGCCTTGCGTGAGCGAGCCTTCTGCACGTGCAGTTGGCTCTGTGGGGCTTAGAGGTCTCTGGACTGAGGAAGCATATTTGACAACGTTTCTCCCCCGAGTATGGCTGGTTTGCTGTTGAGGGCTCTGGCAGGGAGGAGGGCTGGGCGGGGACGCTGGCTGCGGCCGTGTCCTCAGCCCCAGTGCACCCCAGTCCGGCACTTCTCTCTGCGGCTGTTCCCCATTCTCATCTTACCCTTCCTTCCTGGCCCTCACTTCGCTGCGTCATTTTGGGGAACTTGCAAACCAGGCCTCGTGCCTTTAACTTACAAAATTATACACTCCAATGAGCCGGAAAGGGGCTTTTGGAATAATTCTATTGAAAATATGTGGGTTTTCGCCTTGAAATGATCTTCCTGAAATTATCCCCTTTCTCTCTTTATAAATATTAAAAAGAAGAAATCAGAGCTTAGTTCTTTAAATCCCTATTCAGGGACTTTCTTGTTTGCCTCCCAGGAAAGTAACCAGCCCTTTCTGAGGAAGAAAAGGAGGGGGCTGGCCAGGTTCCTTTAACATGACACCCACCCAAATCCACCTTTTGGAGCACCCCTGACCAGTCCCTCCTTGTCCTCCTACAGCTGAGCTGGGATTTGCTGGAATATTACATGTCCGTGTGGGGGTGTAGGAGACAAGGAGCAGCAGACTCCGGAAGGGTGCGGAGAGGGGAGGGGAGGGAGGCGGCAGAGAGATGGAAGCAGAGAAACGGAAAAGTAGGGAGAGAGAGAGAGAGAAAGCAGGGAGGGACAGGAGGGAGACAGCGAGAGCCTGAGAGAGAAACAGCTCCAAGGTGAAGGCAGAGACACGCCAACCCAGAGATCGACGGGCGGGGGCCAAGTGCAGGGACGCAGGGCCTGAGGATTAAAGGGGACAGAATATGGAGACGAGGGGGACAGCGGCACACAGAGGCAGAGAGAGAAAGAGGAGACTGAGGGCTAGAGGAAGTGGGAAGGTTCGGGGAGGCGACAGGGAGCCAGAGGCAGGAAAGGATGCAGAGAGAGGCCCAGTGAATGGAGTGACACAGATTGACAGGTGGGGTAGAAAGCAGCCACAGGGAGAGACAGGGCGGACAGTGACACACAGCAGGGTTGCAGGGGGAGGTAACCAGGAGACTGAAAGGGCCTGAGCCGCTCTCAGGAGGAAGGCCGGCTTGTGCTGGGGATGAATACATGACTCATATGCAGAGTGGCATCTGATGGAGGGAACTTCCTCATTCCAGGCCAGGCTCCTCTGGCACCTGCTTCGGTCCCGTGATTGGGGTTCAGCATTGTTGACCTTTGGTACGTGAGGGAGCGGTGGGGGCAGAAGGCAGAGGTTGACAGCAGCTAGGCTGCGAAGACACGAGGACCCACGTTCAGGCATCAGCTCTGCCAATCACTGCTATCTGGCCCCGTTACCAGCCTTCGGAGCCTTGGCTTCCTCATCTGGAAAATGGGGATAATGGTACCCGCATCACAGGCTGTGCCCCCTGCACGGGGCACCGCCTGTGCGGGCCTGCAAGCACCTGGTGGTAGCACGCACCCCACCTCACGTGCATCGGTCGATGTCATCCGGCCTGGAGCCTGGGCTCGACTCCAGTCCCTCTGTGATCTTAGAATTGGTCAGTACTGACCCTGAAGACCTGGGGGTAAAAACTGTACCCCACAGGCACCCCAAAAGGGGAAATCTGCAGGAGGGAGGGATCAGGGGGTCAAGAAGATTTTGTGTGTGGTGGGGGGACTTCCTGAAGAGGCTTTCACAGGTGGCAGTGGTGGGTGCAAGAGGTAAGCGGGGGAGGGGCTGGGTGGGCATAATGGGCCTCTGGCTCCCTGAAAGGGGACCTGGTAAGGAAGACAGTGGCCTGGCCTGTGGCTTCCGATGTGACCTTGAGCCCTCCAGGGCTTCTGCCTGCCTTTCTGACCGAAAGGGCATCAGACTCCAAGCTCTATAGAGGTGGCGGTCCTAACACCTAGGAGCGCTCAAGGTCTGTGACTGTAAGCAGCCCAACCTGGGATGGGGGTGGGGGTGGGGAGGGTGTCCCCTTCCCCCTCCCCCGTCCCCCCAAAAAACAACCGCAACAGGAACAGGGCCCTGTCGGCTTCTAAAGGATCTGTCATGAAGCACTGTAGTTGGTTACCGGTTACCACACAAGCCAAGCCCTTGATCTGCCGTGTTTGAGGAAACCCTTTGTTCCTTTCAAGTCTCTATTCTCTCAGCTGGGGCTGGTGCAGAGAGTTTTCTCTTTCCTCCTTTTCTTTGCGGGTTTTTAAAAATAACTGGCTTGTGCATTCAGGCAGTGTTCCAGAAAAGGGTTCCCAGGCTGAGGTTCAGGGCCGGGGGGACTCCAGCCCCTTACTCCTGGGAAGGCGGGGGAGAAGGTCGGAGGGGGAGGATCCTAACCCCTGTGCCCGGGAGAGGATCTGGCACCAGCACGGTGAGGTGAGGCAGGAGGGCACAGACTGGAGACCGGGGTGCTAATCCTGGAGGCAGTGCCCCCAAACTGGCTGACCCCGGTGCCCTCCCAGCCCCTTCTGGACCTCAGCTTTATTCTGTGTCATATCAGAGACCAGAGCAGATGTGCTGAGTCGTCCGATGCTGGGCCCATGCCAGACATTGCTAATCAATCACCCTCCCCCGGGGAACTTGGATTGGCCTTGAGAATCCTTTCAATACAATGCTCTGGGTGTTCACTAGAACTGGATTTGGGGTGTAAAAGGGGAACTGGATCTGGGGTGCAAAATGGGAGCATCCTGGACGGGATCGTCTCAACAGGGCGAACATGAAGTGGAGACTCAGATGTTTGTTGGATGCATAGATGCAGGGGTGATTTTTTCTTCTTTTTAGTCCTGGCTACACATCGGGCATTGTTCTAACTACTTTCTAAACAGTGAACAACACTGAGTTCTTGACCTCAATCCAAGGTGTGAGGGAGGTGGGCAGTCAGCAAGTGAGCAGAGAAATAATATATCAGATGCCAGGTGGTGATCAGTGCTATGAAGAAAACTGAGCCAGGGTAAAACAATAGAGAGTGACAGGGTGTGGGCGGGGGGCACGTCGTGAAGGTCACGAGAGAAGGTCTTCTGGGAAGGTGGTATTGGAGCAAAGAACTCAACCAAGTGAGATAATCTCCAGATTGCATTGCTCTAAGACTTGGAGCCTAGCCTGGCAGGACACTAAGATTCTATTTTCTGTTGCATGAGATTCCAGATCCCATGCATCTAGGAACCTGGAACTAACATTACAGATTTTTACTGCTCTCACATTCCATGACCATGACTCCAGAATTGTGTCACTCTGAAATTCTAGGATTCACCGAAGCATGTTTTTACTTGAATAGACCAAAATTCATAGCTTACCCTCTCCCGCTACCCCCAGGAAACAGAGCTGAAAATAGAAACCATCAAAACAACAAGCCATTCCCACTCCAAGTGCCATAGTAAACAAATGGTCCAATGTTGCTCTGGTGGTTTAATTGCAGCAGTTCCAAACAAGCTCATTCATGAAGGATCTGCAATTGACAGAGAAGGGGCATGAGTCCTGGGGGGCGGAGGAAGGGTGGCTTGCGGCTCGCCCTGGAGGGAGCTGCCCCCCACCACCCCAGACGACGCTGATGTGATGCGTTGGGAAACCTGTTGGAACTCAACAGTCAAAGTCCTGGTTGTCTGGGTCAAGCCCCCTTTACCTTTGGGGATCAAGATGATAGATAGTTTAACTAGGAGGGCAAAAAAAGGCCTCTCTGAGGAGGTGACTTTGGAGCGGGCCCCAAAGACGGAGAGGACGCCATGTTCACAGCCAGCCAAGGGAAGCGAGTCCCAGGTAGACGGGGCAGCAGACTCAACGGTCCTGAGATGACGGGGAGCTTGGCTGCTTCCCAAAGCAGCTGGATCACAGGAAAACCAGGAGATAAGATCAGGAGGGCCGGAATGGGCTGTGTCCTGCAGGGGTTGGTAAGCTAGGGTTAGAAATGTGCAAGCTACTGGAAGGTTTTAAATAGAAGTGACATAATGCAATTCCATATTTAAAAGATTCCAGAGGGCTCTAAATAGAAAGGACTATTGAGGGCAAAAGTAAAAGGCACAGGACAGTAAGAGACTGCGTGTGGCGTTCGTCCCAGAGAGAAATGACGGTGGCTTGGATGTAGGTGGTGGCATTGGATCCATCTGTTTATCTGTTCCTCCTTTGTTCCCTCCCTTCCTTCCATCTCTGATTCCCCATCCCTTTGGCCGTCCACCACCCATCGGTCCATTGACCAAACACTTACTACCGATGGGATCCTGGCAGAACGCTGGGACTACAAGGATGAAATAGGACTACATGGTTCCCAACCATCAGGAGCTCAGAGACGGCAGGGTTCACGGTACAGCAATGTGACCATATGAATGCTCCAGTCCAGGAACACACAGGGTACTGTGTGAGTTCATGGGCGGAAGTTCACCGAGTCTGGGAAGCTGGGAAGGGCCTCATGGAAGAGCTGCTGATGTCCGAGTTGGGCCTTTGGAGACACGGAGGAGTTAGTCGGGCAGGGGGGACGTGGCCTGGCAGGGGCGCAGCTTGAGTAAAGGCAGGGTGTGAGCATGAGTGAGCATGGCGTGTCCTGGCAGTGTGACGATGTGTGGGATGGTGGGATCAACAGGGGTGTGGAAGGGCGCTGTGGGAGAGGAGCTCGGGCCAACTTGCGGAGAGGTGGAATACGTGCTCGTGACGCAGCCTGCCCCTTCCTCCTCTGCTCTGCCTGCCCCGACCAGAGCTGAGTAATTCAATTAAGTACCAGCTCTTAAATAAGATGCAGCTGTTTAGCAGCTGTTGCCTTCCACCCCAGATGGAGGTGCATCTTGGCGGCGGGCACAGAATTTCCAGGGTGTCTAATTTGTGAGGCTGCAGAGAGGAAAGAAATTCAAGATGCTGTGTTATTATTTAATGACCATCATTCATTACGCCTCCTCCTGCCCCCATTCATTCATTACGTCTCCCCCTGTGCCCAGCGCCACTACCACACACCACCCATTCCTGTCGGTTCGTCCTGAAGGTAAAGGGCGTGACGGCAGGTGGGCTGGGGAGTTTGACTTGCTGGTTCCCACTCAGAAAACAAGACAAGAAATGTGAGTGACAAAGTCGCCAATCCACAGAGCCCTCAAGAACTTTGATGCTGGTGGAAAATGACTTTGCCCCATTTTCACGAAAGGGGCGTAGCTAATCGCTGCCACACACAGAGCCAGGTGCTGCGCCAGGTGCTTCACCTGCCTTGGTCTCTGGTTCTCCAGCCCTCCCGACAGCCCTGCCAGGTCCTGCCTCGGGGCCTTTGCCTTGGGCTCTCCTCCGACTGGAAATGTTCTTCCTCTAGGCCCTAGGCCAATTCCCCCAAGTCCATCAGGCCTTGCATTAAAGGTCACCTCTT